>WOVY01005128.1:0-124453 GCA_013436015.1 Rhipicephalus annulatus
GCGTACCTTGGCACAACTCTGATACGTAAAGGTGAAATTCTAAAAGGGCTTCCCCCCTCTCTTTGCGAAGCACGCCTCCATGTGCATGGTCGCTCATGCACGCACGTTATTGGGGCATTAGACGCTTTGTATTCGAAATTTCCGTAGACTGTCACGCCACCCCTCGCCGCCAAAGTAATTTTTCGAAGAGTATCGGAGTAGCGGCGAGACAGCGGTGCTCATAGCATGAGCATGTACGTCTTGGCTGGCGTTGGGCCTTCACTAGAAAGTTTCTGCTGTATTTACCGGGCGCACACAGGTCACTGCAATCGTTGCACAGTCTTCATTCGCGAAACGGGTGCTCTTTTCAGACACAGCGAAGTAACAACTGAGACGCTTATTCGCGTTTATCTGTACCTGTGAGTACGTTTCGTGCATCATTTGTGCTTGAGAAGCGCGGGGCACGTTTCGGTCTGCTTGCCATTCGGCGCGTGACCATCCGATTTGTTGCTATCGCGTTCAGTGCTTCACCTTTGCGGCAAACCTGTTACTTTTTTTTCAAAATACGTAAAAAGTATGACATTGCGATAACTTAGCGAAATTTTATATCAGTAAGTATCCGCTCAAAACTGAGGACGTGAAAGTAAGTACAGAATGTCATAACACTGTTAGGAGTTTTGCGTGACAAACAGCGTAAACATCGTGAGGCACGCCTTTAGTGGAGGGCAACGGGCACGGACAACACATGCCACAACAAGTGATGTGTTTGGCATTAAGGGCCTCTTCGCCTTCAAAGGCATCCATCCGAGTTTCCGAAGCGTCTAACTGGCGCATAATATGCGACTACAAACAGGGTAGAGCCATCGCAATGCAAAAGACGCGCGCGCGCGCACACACACACCACACACCACACACACCAAACACACACACACACACACACACACACACACACACACTGCACGCACTGCACTGCAGGCCGCGCACATGTACTCAGCGACTCCGTTACTCTCTGTGGGCGCCATATTGAACCACCCTGCGCGCCCCCTATAGGCGACGAAACTTCCGATTAGCCTTGTGCTTCCACCGGAAGCTTGCTGTGAAGTTTCAGTGTATAAAGGTGCACGAAGGCCTCGCTCGCTGCAGCGGTCACGTTTACGAAAGGAATGCATGGCTTACATGCGAAGTATGAAAATCGTAACTGTTAATTGTTGGTGCTCATGCTATGTATACGTGCGCGTTTGATTTGTGCGTCTTTCTTTGCATTTGAGCAGCGCGCTTCAAGTGTCGAGCTGCGACAGTTGTTATTCCGCGCTCGTCTTGCGTGTGCACATCTCGTGCGTGCACCACGTCGCGTAAAACGTCTTGCACATGAGTCGCTCCTCGTACTCCAGAAGCTAGAATACGCTTCTCCCATCTGGTCACCTCATCAAGCATGCCTTATCGATGCCCTCGAAGCAATTCAGAACCGTGCAGTAAGGTACATTCAAACATCATATTCTTATAGCACCAGCGTATCAACACGCTATTGTCCCAACGCCGCGTTGATTCGTCATTTTTTTCCACAGGTTTTTCTACAGCTGGCTTCATCATGTCTCAAATGCTCCAGCCCCGCCACCACGCACAACGCTACGCACAGAGTATCACTTGCACGTTAGTCGTCCACGCAGACACACTGCGACATTTTCTGAATCTTTTTTTTGTCGATGATTAGCTTACTGAAACAGCCTACCGAAACCGCCTGCTCATCCTCATTTTCTGAAAAACTGAAACTTGGTGTTGGAGCCACTATCTTTTAAATGTATGTACCCACTATTTTGTAAACCCCATCCTTTATGTAATACCTCTCTGCGAGGTATTTGCGGAAAATAATGTGAAGTGTTTCGGGCTTGATGTATGTGTGTACTGCAAGTTTCGAGCTGCTTACCGTTCATCGCGTGACAATATTATATCTTGCTGTACCAATCATTCCTTCGCCATTGTGGTGAAACAATGCACAATAAACACTTAACTAGATCTGTGAAGACACGTTAGACGTTATATATGATTAATTGATTGATATGCGGGTTTAACGTCCCGAAACACCTTATGGTTATGAGAGACGCCGTGTGCAGGGCTCCGGAAATTTCGACCACCTGGGGTTCTTTAACATGCGCCCAAATATGAGCACACGGGCCTAAACCCTTTCCCCGCCATCAAAAATGCAGCCGCCGCACCCCGGATACGATGCCGCGAGTGGTGGGTCAGCAGCCGAGTACCTCACTCACTAAACCGTGCACCGCGGTAGGGCCACGTTGGTGTTATAATATGACAAAGGGGTCAGCCATTTTGGTTTTTTCTTTAAGTAAGCCTGTGTGAAGAAAGAGCAAGCACGTTTACCTCAAGGCACATCAATGTTGTGATAGCACAGTCTAATGCGAAAAAATATTCACGGCTGTCATTGTCGCTATAACAGCAAAATCAGTAGGCACGTAAAAAACTATTTTGTCATATTGTGTGAGCTGAAAGTGTCCCTTGATCATAAAGCATGTGTTTTTTTTTCTGCGGGGAAATGGTTCACTAAAGTAGAAGTGAACGAAAAGATGAGTTCGACTGGGCCTTTCCTGATTGTATGCGGTTGCGATGACGCACCCGACACAAGTGTATCGTTCAGGGCTCTTCTGGCTGCGGTGCGCTTCACGAGATTTTTGCGTCTGTCAGAATGCTCACAAAAACACCACTCGGAAAACTTGCCGAGGATTTTTACCGGATGCACGCGTTTCGTGGTCTCGACGAGCGTATGAGTCGCGGACGTGACTAGTTTCAATTTCAGTCACCACGGAGTTCTTTAAGGTACATGCACCTAAATATAATTACGCGCGAGTTCAGCATTTCGCCTCCAATGAGATTCGACCATGCAGCAATAGATTCGGCGACTTCCAGGTCAGCTGTCCAATACTATAACCTGTAGACTACCATGGTGGGTGATTCTGGGCTTCAGCAAGTGTAATCGTGGCATAAACACAGGACATTGGACAAGAACAAAGAAGATAGAAGGAGAAAAGAATGGTTAAACATAACTATTTAAATTCTCTTTCACTTTATTTCTTGAATAACCTTTGTGCTGTTCACACCTCACACCGTCAGCGTCATAGATCAGGGACGGTAAGAAAATAAAAGTTGACGTGCGTACTGAGGGGTAGAGGAGAATAACGGGAAGATTGTGACACGGCAAACATATGTGAAAAAATGTTCATGGCAATGTAAGTTTTAGTCTTACTCCATGGTTCATAGAGACGACTAAATTGAAAGCGGAGGTCATGTCCGTTTGCTTCTCGATCGATATAATTAGGGATCAGTGAACCCAAGCCGTCGTTCAGCATGCCACTGCCAAGCGCTTTCTTCATTTTCTTTTCTTGAGGTCATGCGATGTCCTCTTTGGTTCGCCATCCTAAGGATGGCGTTACAATGGTATCATGTGACGTTACGTGACATAACGTTACACCGCAATTTGTGACATCACGATGACATCACAAATCTTTGCAATCTATGCCGTAATGAGGGGATGTAATCACGAGATGCGTTTTCGCATCACCTGTTTCCGACGCCGCGGGATGGTCGCCGCCGACGGTCGAATTTCTCGTTTGGTGAGGCATCTAAAATTTTTCGTCTTAGAAATTGGAAGAACGACTTGTCGCACCAGCAATGTGAACGTTGTTCCCGTATATAACCCTGAGCTTCTTATTACAGTGAATCACTGTGTGAGTTTAGACGTCTGCGCTCAATTATTTCTTATTGCGAATACATACTTTCTGATTATGGCTGCGCCAATGTAATAATCCGTGCTTTTGATAGAAACAACAAGAGAAACAGGAGTAGAAACCATAATCCAGCATAATATTAGGGATGGCATTGTAGCAGCTTCCTGCAGAGTTGATGCCGGAAATGCCAAGCTATACAGTCCGGTGAGCCAAGAAAGGTGAAACCAGACGCTTTGAAAAGTTCGCTATTGTTCTGGTACACTTATGTGGTAAGAAATATTCACAAGGCCCTGGAACATCGAAGCCAGACTTGGAAACTCACGAGTATTAATTGTACCGATCATGCTCGGACGAAGTACGGCTATTTGGGCTAGTTGGTTTGAATTCATGGTAATAAGGGCTGCAGCGCGAGCACGAAGGTGCTAGAAGAAACAGACGAAAGGCGAGGCAAGGAAAGCAAAGAGGTCGTGTTGTCCTCTTTGCTTTCCTTGCCTCGCCTTTCGTCTGTTTCTTCTAGCACCTTCGTGCTCGCGCTGCAGCTCTTATTACCATGCTCGGACGCAAGCTATTGCAATGTTTCAGATATCCTTAAATCATTCAAATGCTGTATCTTTTTTTTTTGCAAACTTGTAATATAAGATTATTTCGCTGAGTTAGGATGACGTTGTTCCTGCTAAAACTGCATCAGTTGATTTTTTAGTTACCATCAGCAACATCAAGCCAACATAACCAGCTTGATGTTCGTGACAAGTTAGAGACTTGCGAGAAAGTGTTTGTGTGAGAAATAGAGAGAAAGAGAGAGAGATAGAGAGGAAAGGCAGGAAGGGTAACCAAGCTTGGTTCGGTTGGCTACACCACACTTGGGGTAGGGAACAGGGGGAATAATAGAAAGAAAGTAGGCGTAGAAAAAAGAAGAAGAGTAAGAAAGAGATTTATAAATAGTGAGCTGAAGACTACACAGCTCGTTTTCAATCTGTTGTTTCACAAGCGCTCGTTATCTGTTGTTTCAAAGCACTCATTAAGTCCTGTGATTACTTTTATTGAACCTATGTTCCTCAGCCAATTACTCCAAGTGGGCTGGAAACGATGGAAGCAGAATGTCATTGGGTTGAATTACATTGCCCTGCGTCAATTAGCTGAGCCTGTATACAAAGTAAAAGGTTAACTAGGTCAAACTTCAATAAAATGTATTATTATTCTAACAAAATTTTAGCTCTTGTACGCTGTGGTAAACAGTGCAGAGACTGTGACAACAATTCACTGATCGTTTTTACGTAAACCTTGTGTGAGTAACAGCAGGCTGATAACTGTTGATATATATGTCATGCTTTGCAGTCTTCCCGTGACGTGAGACTTTTGTTAATACATCAATGCGAAATCTTCTCAATACCAAAATGAAAATTGTTGTTTTAAAGTACCTGCATTCATGATATACTCAGCGTATTCCTAAGCACAACGGCACCATTTTTAAGGTTTTGACGACAGTATTCCAAATTAGAGCATAATCTTTAAATTATATTAAATTGCTGTCAGTACTACTTTACAATTTGAATCTCCTTACACCAGCCTTGTCAAGTTGTTTAAGCGCGTCTCGGCTATTCACTAGCATAGTATAGTCACTAGCTAGCATAGTCACTAGCATATGTCTAGCATAGTAGAACCCTGTAACGTGTGTGTGTGTGTGTGTGTGTGTGCGTGTGCGTGTGCGTGCGTGCGTGCGTGTGTGTGTGTGTGTGTGTGTGTGTGTGTGTGTGTGTTAAATGCCTCTGCTTCTCTCTTTTTTTACTCCGTCATTTTTCTCTCCGTGAGTAGGGTATCAAACTGGACGTAATCTAGCTCAGCTAAACTACGCGCCGAGTTTTCTGTACAAATTTTCTTATTCCCACTCTCTCTCTCTCTCTCTCTCTAGCATCGTGATTGGCTGAAATACTTTTTTGTACAATAAATCTTAGCGAAACAATCTCTTGTGAACACACACCATGTTTGGAGTATTTTATAATGTTATAATAACTTACTTTGTAACACTGTCATGACCCAGCGACGGTCCCGTCCTAAGATGTTAAGGAAAATCGAGTGGCGCTCACTGCAGCCCGTTGAGCCAGTCACCGCCTTTGCTCACGTCGTTGCTTGTCGACGTAGCCTGCAAGTCTGTGGTCCTAACGGGTTACTGTGTCCGGGCCTGGCACCGTGTCCCGGTGCTAACGTCACTCTCCGTGGTCTGCCTAAAGATTTGATGTAGCCTCGTTCTAGGACTGCGTCAGCTGTAGCGAGACTCGTTCTGTGTGGCTGCAGAGCTGTCTCACTCGAATGTTAGTGAGATTGGTGGCCACACATTGATACAAAAGCCTTGCAGCCTTCAATCTCGGACGCCTTGCGCCGCTGACACCAGGGCACCTTCGATAGCCAGCCCTCTCTCTCACTACAGGGCCTGAGTAAACGATGCAAACTCGCTCCGTCATCGTCCTTTGCTGCTCGGCTCACGCTCATCAAAGCCGTATGTACCTTGCGTGTCCGCACTCCTGCTTCGAGCACATCTAATGCTTCGGTTTTACAACATGCTTCTTACTGATGGCATTGGCCCAATTTTTAAAAGTGTTTCTAAACTAATAACTGGTTTTTAATCACACTGGCCCTACTTGTGAAAAACTTCCTTTGTTTTCTCCACTATGCTCATAAGGCCGTCTCCGTTCCATTAGTTATTTTCTTTTATGGTAAAGTGTCACAAGAACAACCACACTTTCATTTACTTGTCACCATAAATCTGCCTCGTTTTCTTAAAGGGGCCCTGAAACACTTTTTTGAGTAACCTCACAAATTCAACGCCACAAAATTTTTAGGAATTCAACCAGTACGAGCGGAGTTACGAAGATTCGTCACACGCTGCAATCGCCTTCTTTCTTCTCTCGTCGTGACGAAAGCGCTGGAAGCTAAGCAAGAAGGGATAGGAGGGGCAAACAAAAAAAAAGACGTCACGCGCGCCTCGTGACCTTGAGCACTTGTTTTCTTCGAATACGCGGCTTTTTCAGTGCGATCGCGTGCGCACGCCTGGACAAGTGACAGCTTCTCGGGCCATCTCAATACCAACCGAGCGCGTCATGTTATTATCAGCCAATGGCTTATAGATGGGTTTGATACGTGTGACCTTTGAGCATCTTCCGTCATCTGTAGAGGGAAGAGAAAGCAATTTGCAGCTGAATTTGGTCATATATTGTGGATTCCAGGCCGGGCGCTGTGCTATAACAATTGGCTCGCGTGTTCTCGGGAGCCTCTACTATCGATCGGCACCGTTCTCTGATCATCCTCAAAAAAGTGTTGCAGGGTCTCTTTAAAGACGCAGTGCCGCACATTGGGGACTCCACCAGTTGCTCACGAACTTGCTGTGGGAACTCCTGCCAATACTGTTTCGACTGTGTCCACGTATAAGCAACGAAGGTTGCCTGTGCCTCTTTCTACGAATTAAGGCACCCTTTGACAGCTTCTGGGGAGCCCGCTCATTTTTGGTTATCGAGAAATGTTCTGCATTTTAGAGAATAGCTTTCGATGACATCAACTTTCAGAAGTTTCACATTGTTTCGATATTATTGGAGCCCATCTCGCGTTTGGCTGCCTATACAAGAAAACAGTTGGAGAGCTGGGTTCTGTGCCCCCCCCCCCAAATACCCTCTCGTTCCTCCTGAGGGGCCACGCTAATGCTTGTGCTAGCTGGGAATCACTCGATAAGAATTCTAATAATCTTGTTTTCACTTCGTTAGTTGCCAATAGAACCAACAGTCTTTTCCAAAGATACATAGGACTTATCCTGGCGCCCAGACCATAACCATGGCTATGATTATAGTGGCAGTGTTAGCTGCATCCTTATTATTTATGCCTGTGAAGGGCCAATATCATGGTACTTCATTGCCAACCAGTCAACGCGGACCTGAAATATTCGATGATTGGCTCGTAAAAAAGGAGAATGAGGTAGACTAGGAAGCTGCACTGGTAATTTTTTCAGACTGATTTAAGTGCAAATGGATACAAAAGCGCAAACTTAAATGCCCAAGCGTGAACTGCCACTGGCCAGTTGGAAGTTCGCCCTTGTGATGTATTTGTCTATGCGTGCTTTCTGTGTCCATGCGTTTAAAAACACTGAATCTTCACCAATGGTTCGTTCGTACTTCATGGAGCTCACTCGTTGTTCATGCACTTCATACGCTTGACTTCATCGTGTGGTGTTCAAAAGCTCATTTGAAGTACATAAATATATTGCAGCTTTTCACATGAAAGTCATATTCCCGTAGGCGGCAAAACAACTGTCATTGTTGAGGACTGAAAGCTTGTAAGTTACTTTAGCGTTGTAATGCCTCAAGTCATGGTATTTCTAGCCTTAATGCCTGCCAAAACGAAAATGACACACAAACCTGAAACAAGTATACTTATAAGAAATTATCAGGACGCCCAGACACACGTTAAAAACGATAACCAGCCCGTACCACAAAGCTTCAGAAGTACATGCATACTTACTCCCTTCTACACGTACGCATACAGTGAGCTCCAGATGATCAGGAGTAGCCAGGAACATCCAGGAGCTCCTATGTTCTGTCGAAGAGACAACCAGAGAAAAGAACAGAAGACGAAGCAGAACGAAAGGCCAGCCCTTTTGAAGACACACAGGAAAGTATCAACAGTTCTCAACACAGCATCGTACACTTCTTTGAAGAGTCACTCACTCTTAGGAAAAGTACAAACACACATACCATGACTGCACTGTGTGCCTTGTACTAACAGGGACCCGGGTTCTTCTATTTGCACGCTGCCCGGGACCTAACAACCAAGTACGTACGCCTCGTGAGCATATGCGCCCGTATTATTTTTCGTTAGGGGGAGGCAAGCTTCACCAGAGCTCCACCACTTTCTTCCCCAAATGGTTTCGCCCGAAAACAAGGTAAAAAAACGTGCTTTGCAATGATTTTACCAACGTAACTGAAGCGACGACGTACTGCTCACGATGCGCAGGTAATAAAAATATGTCTGTTTTTTCGCGACAAAAAAAAACAAAAAAGTTCCTTGGAGAAAACCAGAGAACGGGTATTAAACACATTTTCGTGGCCCGTGCGGAAACATGAACCGACTCGCTCAGCGAAAAATACTTTTTACGGTTGCCTGCATTTGATCTCCGAAATTCCGGGGTCATAGAAAGGGAGTAGAGTTCTTGAAATGCGACATCTAGAATCATCGGCTTCCGCCAAGAATCTGCGGGTCAATACCACAGTTCCTGTGGTATTTCTCTTAATATCACAGTATCTGTGGTATACGTATGGTATGCATGCGAATGCAAGTAAATATCAAGATTTCTATTGGCTTCGTTGACGAAGTGTCTGGACACCTCGTAGCTGTTTCTTGCTAGAACCTTTTTCACTTTGATTTTGCATTCAGAAAATCAAAATCGAACTTCTTTCTTAATATTACAGGAGAGAAGTTTTTAGGGGCGAAGCACATTATTGTCGCACCATCATCGTCGAGGCTCGCCGTCGTCCCTAGTCGGAGCTCAGGTGCGAAATATCTGTGTGCGAAATCGTCTGCTGCAAGTACATATTGCTCATACGGTCGAAAAACGAACCATACTTCCTCCGCGAATTCGTCCGTCCACCCATTCGTGTGTGTGCCCGTAAATCTGTTTGTCCGCATACCTGTTCATCTGTCCATCTGTGCATCTGTCCCCCCGTCTTTTAATTGATTTGTGGTGTCTAACGTCCCAAAACCACTATTTTATTATGATAGACGCCGTAGTGGAGGGCTCCGAAAATTTTGACCACCTGTGGTTCTTCAACGTGCACCCAAATCTGAGTACACAGGCCTACAACATTTCCGCCTCCATCGGAAATGCAGCCGCCACAGCCGGGATTTGATCCCGCGACCTGCATGCGGGTCAGCAGCCGAGTACCTTAGCCACTAGACCACCATGGCGCCCCCCCCCGTCTTTTATGCTAGTAAGCCACTACAACGTAGACATTATGCACCGTAATATCTAGCTTTGCTCACTGGTGACCATTCACATCTTGGAGATGCGTGTGATCTCTACATAACTTCATCTACTCCTATTCCGAAACGAAGTGTTATAAAAGGTAGGCTGTAACGAACAGCCGCTAAAGAAGGAAGGCAGACGAGCTTGTCGTCTATTTCTTCCTTTCGTCGTTTATACCTTGTAGTTGAGCTAAATTTGGCTTTGAAATGTCGACGGCCTAATAATGGGAGGTGTTGATGAAGTTTATTTCGAACCTTTATTTTTGAACCATCATTTGCGCTGTGGTATCTGACTTTCGGCCTGAAGCCTAGCTCAACGCCAGCCAAAACAAGCCTCTTAGGTTCAATATCATAATTCCGTAAAAATGCCCTCGGGCCCTAGCACCGACGTGTGTCCACACAAAGGCAGTGTTGCCTTGAGTTCATTGATGGAACATGGCAAATCCATCTGGTGCTCACGTGTTTGTGGACAACTGCT
The DNA here is from genome assembly GCA_013436015.1 of Rhipicephalus annulatus. NCBI lineage: Eukaryota > Metazoa > Arthropoda > Arachnida > Ixodida > Ixodidae > Rhipicephalus > Rhipicephalus annulatus. The sequence goes on from WOVY01005128.1 coordinate 10,198, forward strand.
CAAGGGTAGCAATCTGATTGTTGCGGTAGGTTGGCCAGATAATCTGGTACAAAATTCATCTGCCTCGTCTATGTCTCGTCGCTTTAGAGAGAGGGCTAAAACTTTGGATAGGTATCGCTGAGTTTGTTCTAGGAGCAGGCCTCGTATCATCCTCCGTAAGTGCGACAATGGTTTACAAAGTTCAAGCTACTAAAAAAAAATCAGTCCAAGGTTGGGATTTGAGCTTATCAATCTTCCAATGAATCGTCTTCTGCAGATGCAGAGTGCTCCGAAAGTCTTTTATTGCCTCTATGCGTCGATATCCTCGTTCAGCGCGTAGTCAGATTGCTCGAAGCTGCTCTAACTCTAAGATTCTGTCAATTCCGAAGACCACGTAAGAATACACGTAGTGTCGTGTATTATACTCTTGATTGTCTCCTCAAAGTCGAGTGAACTTTTCGATTGACACTGCTCTTCAAAACGAGATTGAAGGTTCGTCCAGTTCACCCTTTTAATGCTGTCGCGGGTCTTGGAAGGTAATAAACCTTCAATCTTGACATATGTGAAAATTTTGTCACTTCCGTGCGTTTCAATTTCTGAGAACCACCCAGTACGCCTGAATAGGCTTCGCGATACAAACCCAAGTCAAGATAGCTGCTTCACTTTGAACCACTGAAAAACGTTAGATTGCCGTCATGAGGTAAGAGACGTTCCTTGTCGGAGGCGAAAGACGTCAAATATCTGCCTTTTGCGTTGATCTTCGTACTTCACTAGTGTGTGTAATAAGCATTGAAGTCCCCTAAGATGACGCACGGATGTGGTGTTCATGATAGGAGCTGAACTTACTGAACACAAGCAGCTTCTCTGAATTTGAACTATTTAGGTCTTCTACAACTGCCGAAAACAGCAAGGTTCTGATGTTTATTCACCGTGACCTCACCTGCATTCATCCGCCGGTGGTCCATCATGACGACAATGAATAGTTATGTCTAACAATGAAGAAGAGACCGAATTTTCGTAAAACCCAGTAACATTCCTAAGAAAGCAATTGCTACCCAATACTGCCTATATATTTCTGCTTGCGACTTTTGGTTTGAAGAATGCGGCGAAACTGTTCCAAAAGCCCACGGATAAAGCTATGCGGAAGCTACCGTTAGTTCATGTCTTTCTTGCCGACATTCAAGATTAGTTTTTCCTTGCCCTCAAAAATTTGTCACTTGCTTGACATAAATTTTGGTAGTGCAGGAAAAGCGACTTTTGCTGTGTCGGAAAGGCCAGCATAATTCTACCTGAAAACAAATGCGAAAACAGACATTTCAATGTACTTTTTTGATTACTAGCAGATTGATATACATAAATCTTCTAAGAAGGAGAGATTGCACATGCAGCAATATCCCGCGCAAAGTCCTGTCCAAGAAAATGGTTTTAGGCAGTGTCGGTGCCTGGCCAGCCTCTAGCATTACCCAGTACATACTTAGCGTTTTCGCGTGAATAGCACGCCCGTACAAAAGACATGCGCTGTATCTAGATCTGGGATGCAGCATAACCTATAAGTAAGCACGTCTGTAAGTCAACTAGTACAGTGAATATCGCACCAAAGTGTGACGGCGTAAACACAGCAGCACAGAAAAATACTTCAAGCCTACACAGAATAAAATAAAATAAAACAATGCAAAACATCGAAAACCGCACGCTTGAACTTATTCGCTCCCATTGATAGTCATTTTCAGCACTGTTAGTTTTGACACCCAGTGACAGCAAAGTCATCGATAAATTTCTGCCTAGATGGAAAGACTATTTTTGTAACTTTCCAGGTAACTGGTGACGAAAGACACGTATGTTGTGGTGTGGTGTGCTGGTACAGAGGTATGGCGCTACACTTCCCGCAGGATAGCTCATAAGCCACTGGCATGTGCATAGTTGCGTAGCACTGCGCGTGACTTCTTTGTGGCCTGCTCGCGCTTCACCTTAATAATGTCGCTATTTCTATTTTATCTGAAAAGAGGAAACCGGTGAGGTATTCGCCTGAAAATTTCGCAAGGCTAGATCCGCCGGCAATCTACAGTTTTCTCATTGTTCTCGTGCTCCTCATATCGAAAACTAAATCATAATAAACTTGTCATTTAGCCTGCGACAGTAAATGCGAGTCAACCAGCTGCTTCGTCATTCGAGGTTGGGCAGTGATTTCGTCGCAAGAGCGCAATGGACAAGGTACCCTGGTTTTGTTCTTCCTGTCCCTAGCGCTTTCGCGTTGAAACCAGTGCGTTATCAGCGAACTTGGTGACTCGTTAGAACAAAGTAGCAAACATCAATCGCATCCGTTTTGTAAAGCGCAATGGCGCGGATATACATCGTTAAAATTGGAACATCCGTTAAAAAAAGGTTGTTACTCCCGTCTCCAATGATGACTTAGAACAAAGAGTCCACAATTTTGTGTGATACTTCGAGTAGACTACACTTGAATCTTGTTGCACGATAGCACCAGCGCCTCCGCAATATGTACTTCGAAAACAGTACAAAATATGTCGGTTATCGTTATGGATACAACCAAATTTTTTTTTGGTCGCAATGAGCATGCACCGCCGTTCAGTGCTAATGCGGTGTGGCGCTTCGACCGTTCGTCCCTGAGTGCTACCATGTTTGTCGTTTACGGCAATGTGAACTATTGTGTGTGGAAATGAACACACTGGTTTTGATTGCGAGTGCAAACTGGTTGCTGGTGCGGCGACCAAGAAAGCTGAAAAGAAGGAGAAAAAAAGAACGTTAGTAAACAAGTCGCCAGATAGAAACGGTGTATTTAAAACAATATACATACGTTGTAGGCCCGCGCCTCTCATAGTCATATTGGGGTATTGGGACACTAAACCCTACATATGATACCATACGTTGTAGGCTGTTAATATAGGATTACACTTTACATCTCATCTGCGTGAATTTCAGTTGATCAGTTGATCAGAAAATCTTAATATTGATGAAAGTTACGTGGCATGAACTGGCCATTAGGTGTTGGCAGGATGGGGAAGCAGCTATTCGGAACAATTTATAGTTCAACACTCATGTAAAGGTTTAAAAAAGCATACAAAAAGCTGCAAGCAGTGCTACTGTACAGCCTTCACCAAGAGCACCATCGTATGAAAAGCAAGAACCATTGAGTCTTAGAGTCACTGTAGCATCCACATGGGGTGTGTTGCAAAATCAGTGCTCTTATTTTTGCTGGTATTTCCGTAACAATGTGAAAATATTATCCCACTAAAGTCTCTGGCTCTAGGAACTTTGCCCGTGTATCCTAGATTTTGTACCTTGTTTTTGGAAATAATAAGACTTGAAACTTGAAACATGTGAACATCTGCCTGAAAACAGGCTCTCGAAAATGGAAAAAATTGCTACTAGCACCAATTTTCTTTTCTCTACAGTAAGTGGTGAGATAAGTGAACATTGATTATGATGCGATTATAGCGATCATGTTCAGAGCAGAGCAACACGCATAATGAACTGTGACACACGAGAGATTTTACTTCTCACGAGCAAGCATTGGCATAGCCAAGAAGGGAGGTTTTGCTTGTGCATATATAGAGGCATACATACAAACGCGCGCACGAACATACATTTTGTTTGGTTGACGCCCCCCCCCCCGTAAAAAAATTGAGGCTAAGCCCTTGCGAGGAAGTTATTAACTAACAGATAGTTGTTTCCGAAGAAATCATCCGCAGAGTGACTTAATCTCCAATAAAATTTGCCTCTAACTCGAGGCTTACTAAAGAAAACTAGTAACACAAGGATGCACTTTGAGCTCTAGCTGACCCGAAAAGGTTGCCACGTTGAACTCGTTGGGCGTGCAAGGAAAACGCTCCTTCTCAATCACCGAACGATAACAGCCCATCATGCCCCTAGTAAGATGGCTGCCACAGCCACCCCTTTACGGTTGGCGCGGCTTCACTCGTAGGCAAGAATTCTCAATACAGCGATTTTTAAACCCTCTTAGGCCCTCCGTACCATACCACCGTGTTACGCGCGGCCTACACGTCACAACTCACCCTCGCTGTCTCTCTGGTTAGTGTGTGATGATAGCTGAACGAGAATTCCGCCACATGTTCAGCTGGCTTCCAGCTGGGCTACCTAGATTGCATCCGTGCGGCCACTACCATGCGTTCAATTTTCACATGGTCCATGGTAGATATCTTTATCCACAACTCTGAGATTTCACAGTACCCTCATAAAAGAGGAGAGACATTTAGCAAAGTAGGCCTTCTCAAAGCGCATCACCAAATGTCCGTACACCCTACCGATGTTTAGAAGATCGTTATTATTACACTCTCCTACCTGGCTCAGTGTGTGCGCCTGTCGTTTTCAGCGGGAAATATGAACTCAAAACTTCAATATATATATATATATATATATATATATATATATATATATATATATATATATATATATATATATATATATATATATATATATACACATATGACGTGTGAAGTTATGGTTGGTAGAAGCTGAGGAGGAAGAAGTGCAGAACAGAATAAACATGGGTATGAGCCAGGCCACGTCACCCAGTCATCATAGCGTCACACAAGTCGACAGAATGAAGACCTGGCGGCCACTTCATCAACCAGCCACCATCTCCGAACGTCTCAGCAAGACGCAGTGACCAAACGTGGACCACGAAAGTACATCCCAACCCTACACCACGACCAGCATTACGACAGCACCTTCAGACGACCTTCCCATCCCCAAGTACACCGCAGCAGCAGACGATGGACCTGTACAGGACTGGTTCGACCTGTTCGAGCACCACGCAACCGCTGCATCATGGTCGGAACGGGAAATGATCATCAACTTCACTGACTACATCTCCGGTGAGGCATTCAAGTTTTACCTGACACACATATTCCAAAACGACGAATCATAGCAAACGATCAGGGAAGAGATGATTGCCCATTTTAATGACTGTGACAAGGACTTCCTCATTACCGACCATTTGCATACAACCACACTCGACCGTCACAGTCCACGCTTATTTCTCAAGAAACGTGGCGTTCCACCAGGTTTCTCTTCACGAAAGTCGGCATTTCCAAAGTCGTGGCACCAACGTACGACACGAGACGTCGCTCACCCTACTGATGCCTTTCATGCTTCGTCTCGCATACATGGTCCGCCACCTGGTTTTCTACGACGCAGCTCTTCAAAGGCTCCTAACGGTCACTATTCGTGTCATAAGGACGCGTTGTTCGTGGTAGACCAGCTGACACCTGGGGAAAATACCAAACAACGCCAAGATGACTCAAAGAGTGAAAATCAGTCTTCACGCATTGGAGCAGCTTACTCCCCATCTCGAAGACTTGGCCCGCCTCCTGCTTTTCCATCGCTTGGCTCTTGCGTGACTCACAATGTCCATCTCACATCTAGCACGCTCACAATGGTTGGGATAGAGCTGCGGAGCTCGGACGATGCTACGCCAAGCCCTGGACTTATCACCCAGATTCATGCGCCAGAACAGCTCGCATCGTTAGTTGCACAGAAAGAGGGCCATTCACAACTAAACCTTTTCGAACTACCTCTGTTGCGGTGTTGCCGTCCAGTGCGCAGCCACCAGAAACTCCAAACACAGAAGGCTCAGACGCAGCGAACGTCGCATGCTACCAGGTGCAAGAACCACTCATAGTGAGCCGCGAAGAAGAAGCCCCTGATGAACTATCTGTCAACTGTGAATGTTTTTGTCACAAGAGTTCGTTTCCACGGCACCGCAGACTTGCCAAAATTTGCATTTTCAACCTGGTGATGCGACGTCACATGTGGTACCCTCATGCAGTGGTCACCAATCCAAGAATCGAACCAATTCAGAAGCAAATCATACATCAAACCTCGTACACAGTTGTCTTTCAAAAGCGTCCGTAATCAACCACGTCACAGAAGCCCCTGAAGAGCAGGCTAGCAATGATGGCGCACCACCAACCATGCCCGATAAGCAAGAAACCTGTTCACCATGCATCAGCTGTCTACAGGACGTGTCAAACCTTAAAGTAAATGAATGTCCCATTCCGGAAGGCTTGCCATTACAGCCATCTCCTGAGCAGCATCAGCAAAGCAAGCATAGCCCAGCGCGCAACCTCATGCGACAACAAAATAGACTGCAACGAAGGCATCGACGAACGCGAAATTCAACGGAAGCACACTCACCAATTGAAGAACAGTGGAAAATAAGATCTATAACCCAAAAAGTATTCCAAGACGTCAAATTTTCTCGCACAGAGGAAAGTCGCCAGAGACGCTCCCTGCGCCTGCAGTTACACAGACCGCAACACCACGGAAAACGCCAAGAAAGATGCGGAAGCACTTCTTGCATACCGCCAGCCCGCAGGCATCACGCCGTCACAATCCGCCAAGAAGCACGCATTTTAGAAGCAAAGCGTCTGTCGCAGCCACGACTCAGAATCCAACGCATGAGACATCCGACCTTCCAACGCTACAAGAACTCCCAACCTTGTTCGTTCCATCATCATTTTTAACGCTGAAGGCATGGTTGTGCTCTCCAGAACGCAACAGCCAACATCGCCAACCTGGGGTTTCCTAGATATCACCGGACTGCCTTTCCTGTGAACATTTTGTGCAAGTGCATGGAACCGCCGTGTGGCATGGAACTACTGCACTTTCTGGCATTATTTTTTTTTATTATAAGACTCCATTTGTTCATGCTTTCTAGATTGTAGCTCGCGCAATCTTTCGGGGGGAAAGGGAATCGTGTGACGTATGAAGTTATGGTTGGTAGAAGCTGGGGAGGAAGAAGTGCAAAACAGAATAAACATGGGTATGAGCCAGGCCACGTCACCCAGTCATCATAGCGCCACACACACACACACACACACACACACATATATATATATATATATATATATATATAGATAGATATATATATATAGATATATATATATATGTATATATATATATATAGATATATATATATATATATATATATATATATATATATATATATATATATATATATATATATATATATACCTTCAGCGCCGAAAGCTGCTTTCAGCGAAAGTTTCGCGAGTGGCACTTTGGCTTTGGCTGCGACATCTGCAACTGCCTGTAATCCGCACGTTTCATCTCCACTGGTTAAGTACCTGTACGGAGTGCTTGGGCCGGGATTTTTTATTTGGCTTGTTCCGTAGGGCGTACTGGTGCTGGTACAAATTATGACTCCAACCCATAACCTCGTTTTCTTTGGCCGCACTGTGAGGCTGTACTGATGCATCAGGATAACGTCCTTTGAGGTGGGGTTTGGCGTTCATATGCTGGGCGATGAAAAGTTTAGAGTCAAGTAAAATACTTTACACGTATTTCCTGGATGCAGTTTGGGGGCTACGTTGATACTGCGTACCAAATAAAGAAAAGCCTTTATTTTGGCGATAATTCAAACATGGCGGATTTTTACACCATGGCTGTCAAGTCATGTCACTATGCTCTTAACCTGAACCAGGTTTCACGTTTATACGCGGTTGATAAACACGCAATAAGTCACACTGACATTCTAACAACCCAATATACGTGGCACCTTAAAGGGACACTAAATTAAATAAACATTTACTTCAGAATGAAAGCTCGATGCATAACAACATCTAAAACGACAATATTATCAACAACAGTGTCCTACTTACCGAGTGCCCTACTCACAAGAACACATGCGCCGCGGTGGGACATTTTGAAAATGATCCCGATGACATCAGACGAACCGTCTACAATTAATCACTAGTAATCGATCTAACTGCACTAAATAAAGAACCTTCGGTGCCTCAAGGGACGCAGATAAAATGTTTCTTGTTCGTTTCTGTTTGATTCATGAAAAGAAGAACCGCCGGACGTTACTATGAGGAATGGCGTGATTGGTTCAAAAGTTCAGTTTTCGTGTAGTTTCACTGGACAGGTAATTCCATCTAGCGGTGCCTAGTTGAACCGAAATACGTCTGCAATCTCAGAGCAAATGGCGAGAAATTTATCAATGGCCGTTGTCTGCTGTGGCTCCCACTGCTTTCAGTCTGTTACTACTAGCGCAGTAAAGCTGGACAACGTTGTGCACGGCAACAGTGATGTGAGTCGGTCTAGTTGGTCTGCTTCTTGAGGCGGGTGATTCGAAGTGCGCTCAGCCAATGCAGACCAATAAAACGTGATTTCATTTCAAAATAGGCCCTTCCTTGGCACAAAAGTAACACTACGAGGTTTCTGGGCCGCTATTTTAACAAGGAACGTCGACTTATTAGTTGTTTTAACGTCCATATAATAGTATTAGCTGCACGGAATATTTCATTGAATAATAAATACTAAGACGGAGAGAGTGAGAGAAAAAAAGGGCAAAGGCATGGAGGTTGACCAAGTCTTGGGGTCGTGTTTCGGCGCAGTGTTCGGAGCCTTCGTTCCTCGAAAGAAGATCTTTCAAAATCTGCCAAGGTTAGTTTAAGAAAACAGATCTTGAATTGCCGACATACCTCTTCTATATCACTTCTTCCGTCGGAACAAAAGGTGTTCATTTGATTAATATAGAGAATATTTAAAACAGGTTGGATTGCGATTACTTGAACCACAGGAACTTTATTGAATACGGCAATGACTCAAGCATGGTTCGAGTTGCTGCTGTTACATTGATAAACACATTCAAAAGCGAACACGCCTAATATTTGTGACAGACAACAATAAATGAAGAAAACGTTGCAGGAAGACCTTACATATCTTAAGATAAGTATTTCTGTGATTGTTTTTGACTTAGTGATAGCAGAAATCACTGGATTTCCTTTTCTTCAATGCGAGATTTTCGTTCCGAAATGTAGGCAGCTCCTGTTATCTGCAAATAGAATATTCGTCAACATAAAATTGTAGCATGGCCACGTTCATTTACTGACCCCTAGGTAGCCATATAAAGTCATGTGAAGGTCAGTAACCAAGTTTTTTTTTTTTTAATTTAACTGCGAACTGAGAACAGTGAACATACCATACACAAGTACGAGTTGTTCATATTTAACAAAAAGAATGCCTTTTGAAATCCTTTTCCATGAAAAATTAACAAAAATGAAGGGTTCTGTTACATTGGTGCCACAAGACATAATTAAGATATACAAGTCTTAAGCTGTGGGTTTTTTACTAAATTAGCGATGAATGTTTGATCACAATCTGGGCACGAAATTACGCAGATTGCATTCTATGAACAGCAACCATTTCAATTTTTAGATCAAGACATCGGTCATCGTATGCGATTTAAGTACAGGGGCCTCAAGAATTTCTGTCTTCATCGAAAATGCAACCACCACTGCAAGAATTTGATACCGTGACCGACGGGTCAACGGTCGAGCACTGCGACCACTAGATCGCCATGAAGGATCGACCATTGCCATAAGCATGATTCGTAACTAATTAGGCCACTGTAGTAGCCACCTAAGTTAGAAAAGTCAACCACACGCTGCTGCAAAATCTTTTTTTAGCAAGAAACGATAGACGTAGAATGCAAAAATCCAGTCTTCCTTTTTATTTGTGAATAGTACGACGTTACCAAACAATCTTCTCATTATGCAGCGCATTGCAGTAACAAGTATTTCTAGGGGACTCCAGGTTTGTTTGACCACCTGAGACTCAATAAATGAGCATTCGATGAGCGATAGATGTACGCTTTTACATTCAGGCTTTATCTAAACGCGTCTGCCATAGCCGGCATTTGATATGGCGTTCTTAGACTCAGGAGCTTGATATCATAGCCACGGAGCTCATTAAGATGTGTTCCTGCAATACCCGACCCGCAGCGACAAAGAGTGGTGAGCTCGGCTAGTCAGTAACGGAGCATAATAACGATGACAGCAAGGACACATTGCTAACGGAGAAATGCAGGACTCCACGGTAGCACACTCAGCCACCAGTGCACCCGTCATGAAATAAGAGCTTCACATGTCTCTCTCGAGTCGTAGTCCATGAGAATGAAAGCGATCGAAGAAGACTAACCGGCCACTGCTTGATGTCCAGTTTGGTTCCGGAGTTCACATGCAATGCAAATCACGAAACGAGACAGGCCTGAGTTCGAGGCGAATTTCAAATTTTTGTATATTCGTAAAAGAAGTACTTCACGATGACTTACCTGGAAAACATGTATTGCAGGTACCCAAAAGTTAAAAAAGAACACCGTCGCCGAGTTCACAAAGCTTAGTAGAAAGTTAAGCCTTGAAAGCAAACATTACCATAAGGGGCTTCACAGGTACGGCGTCCTGAAACTTGGGCAGCTCCACTGGCGTCTGCCTGTACGGCGTCTGCCAGTTCGACGACCACGGAGATTTCACTGAAGCTCTCTGTAGAACATTGCGAAGATTATTAATGGTAGTGCTTTCAGCTGATATAAAGATACTGCCCCTGTGTTCACTTAATATGCCATGCGGAACTATTTTGTCGTGGTAAATGTATTTCATTACGAGAGGCGCCATTGTGTATCCAGTCGAAGACGGGGGGTGATAGGCGTGAGTAAGACGGACGTGTATCGAAGTGGCAGCATTTTCCTCTGTCCACACAATGGCAGCAAAGCCAATGGCCAGGCGGCATCATCATGGTGGAGCTTTTTAGAAATCTCACATTATCCAATATTACACATTCTTTAATCTACTTTTATGTTCCTATCAGTGCGGACAAAATCTGTTGCCTAGCGCACAGCTTTTGATGGTATCTTCTACCCACAGGGTGACCGTGACTGCGGCATAAATTCAAAATTCTTCTGAGACTCTGCTAAGACCCAATCCACTACCCCTTCATCTTAATTATCTTCTAACTACAATACAGAATTAGAATACCGTTAGCATTCTGTAGGTAAGTTTTCTGAAAAAAAAAAAGCTAACTTCAGCTCATAATCCTGCTCAAGGCGTTCGCTAACTTCGAACTGAATGTCAAATACAAGTGCTCAATTTTTCAGCCTTCCTACATTATATAGGTCAGAGAATAATCAATATTGTGCATTTGTTCAAAACCAGGTGGTCTCGCCAGTTGCTGCTTCTTGTTGTAATTTTTGCCGTCGCCACAACTGTCGTTCATTTAGAGTGCAACCATAACGATATACCTCATGTTCAACTCGCACCCTCTTCATGTGCTTTCTGAGTTGCAGCTGAGGTCAGCCCGTTTAATAGCGTTCAGGTATCGGTTGGCTCAGGAGATATTGTGAAAAACGCAATAATTTAAACGAAGTAAGTTTCGGGGATCACATGTTTTAATCACTCGAAATTTGAGAATCAACCCGCTATCACTTAACGACCCTGCATGGACGGTGTAGCTTTATGCTTTCCACACCAAGTTTCTCACCGTAATTTCAGCCTATGTAGAGAGGAAGCGTTTCACGCAACCTTTACGAGTCGGTAAAGGACGTGCGTCATATGCTTTAACAGGTTCATTTTACGTGGAGCCTGTACTGCATGAAAATAAAATCGCCTGCATTTACTGACAAGTCTTACTGGTGAAATAATTAGCGAGATACGATGCACAGAAAATTGAGCGTTTGTCGACGAATAGCTGCGCCTGTCTAAAATTGTCGAGCTTGCTGCGTTAGACCGGACCACGCGCACGAGACCTTAATTGTCCAACTTTTTTTAAAATCGCTTCTGATGTGACTATCAGCACAGTGCATGACGAGCGAAAAGCTGCCGTCAAAGGAAATGAGACTCGTATAATTTTCTCATAATGGCTACCCATAACTACCTATAAGTACCTATAACGACCTATAGTAGTACTGGACAAGCACTTACCACGAATGCTTCAATGACGAAGAAAGCCTGCAGTGTCAGCTGGAGTTTCCTCTACGGTGGCCACGAGATAAGCCTAACGAAAAACTACCGTCATCAACTTCGGAGTCCTGTTTTTTAACGAGCGACTTGCCTCTCTATAGCCAGCGCCTCACCGGATCTGTGCAGTGGGCTGTCTAAGGTGGACTAGCACTCCTATTCAACGTTGCGGTGATGAATAAAGAATAGACAGTTGAATTACTGATGCATGGAATACAAGAAGATCGTATCTCCTGGCTTCATCACTGGCCAAGCCCACAAACGCTAGCGCATCTCTATGACGCGTTAAATGACTACGGTGCGCCGAGAAGCCATTCACATCAAAACAGGAGCTAGCAGATTTTTATACGCAACGTAGCTAAAGAATAAACTGACGGTAGCTATCCCTAAATTCTCGTACAATAAAACAGCACGTGCGAAGACCACCTATTTATGGCCGAGCCTTCTAGAAGCCCACGTCGATGGGGGTCAAAGTTATTGCCAAGCTGGCCACCAATTTTTCAATAACACGGCGAGGAGTAGTGGCAATAAGAAATATTTCCTTACAGCGTGGAAAGCATCGAGTTCATTGTTGCTGATGCTTATATCTAGGAATACGCCATCATGCAATTACCTGATTCCTTCTGTGTACCCATAAACAAACAATGTAAAAATAGTTCGTTTCTCAACATTCAGCAAAACATTATGTTTTTACAATGTCACATATACCTGCTATAATAAATTACATCATGTAGCATATTCTGCATGGTAGATGGCAAAGCCATAGTGATAATTGTGTGGGGAGGCAGTTCATTATTATTGTCTCCCAAAACTGCCTGGAACCTCTATAAATGCATCCCACGCTCGAACAAAACAAAACTGAAAATGTAAACTGTTGCAAAGTTTCATTGCGCTCAGCGCAATGAAACTTTGCAATAGTAGACGTTTTTAGTTTAGGTGCTTACGGCGAGCACCAAGTACTTTGCCGAACATATCGTGGTAGATGGGGATGATATATGTTGTTTAATGGCGCAAGGGCCATTGATGGCCAAAGAGCACCAGGAAATGATATCGAATGAGAGCAATGGTTATGGTAAGTGGCTATAAAAGGGCCTACAATTCTGCGCTCTAAAGGTGCGTAAGACATATATTTATTAAAATCATGAAAGTGAAGTGAAACATGCCTGGTGAGAATGAGTCTTAAGTTATCATGACACCATAGAATGGGAGTGTTATATTAGCACCGATACCTCGCCAGCGCCCTTGGTCCCAAGGGCCGGGAGACAGGTGCTCTCTTTGGATGTAGCATCCGCAGCAGCAGCCTCCTTTCAGATGCCATGCTACCGATAACTTGAGTAGATAAAACGGAAAGTATTTACTTCCTTTAAGAATGCATTCAATGCATTATATTCAAAAAGAGGTTCGCGACTAATAAACATAGCTGGGTGAAGGGGTATATGTTCCTTGTACGCTAGTGGAAAATATTTTTTCCTGTAAGCCTCTAGCTCAGAGCATTCGAGGAGTATGTGGAGTACGGTAAGTGGACGGCCACATCTGTGACGATGATGATGATGTTTGATGTTTTGTGGCGCAAGGGCCATTTCACGGCCAAAGAGCGCCAGTTCATCTTAGTAAAAATATGGACAATGATTGTGATAAGCGGCTGTGTAAAGGACATAAAATTCCTCGCAGTAAGGTGGGTAAGAACATACAAGTAATAAAATCGTGACCATGCCGTGAAAGGTGTGCGTGGTGTGAATAGATGACAAAAAGTTGGTGATAATAAAAACGATGGTGGATATGTATGGCATTAGGACAAGTGCCTCACTCGTTCATACCCTTGCGTCCAAGGGCCGTGAGGCAAGTGCTTTCTTGTGTAGCCACCGCAGCAAAAACCTCTCTGGAGAGGTCGTGCTACGGAACGCCCGGATAAATGATATGAAAACTATGAATTTCTTTTAAAAACGCTAACACCGATTTATGACTGAAAAGCGGTTCCCTACCGACGAACATTGCAGCGTGTAAAGGTATATGTTGTCGGTAGGGTAATGGAAAATGTTTTGTTTGAGTTTATAAGTGTTTGCACTGGATTAACATGTGAAGGACGGTTAATGGTTCACCACATCTGTCACACAAAGGTGGATCGCCACCAGACAAAAGATATGTGTGTGTCATGTATGTGTGTCCTATCCTGAGTCTCGTTAGTATTACCTCTGTATGACGTGATTTCAATACGGGCAGCCAATGACCAAGGTATGGCTTAATGATGTGTACTTTGTTTTGTGTGTGTGTATTCCACTTGCTCTGCCAGTAGTCCCTGAGGTTTCGTTTGAGAGATGGCTTAAGATCAAGGGCCGGGAGTGATATGGGTGTAGGGGCAGTGCTTTTGTGGACGGATGCAGCGAGCTGATCCACCCTCACGTTGCCTTGAATCTCACGGTGCCCTGGCACCCAGCACACTACAACATGTTGTTTGAGTGTGTAGAGTGTGCACAAAATGGAGTAAAGTGAGACAAGGACTGGGTTTTGTGTTTTTTAAGAGTGTGCAGAGCCGTTACCACATTGAGGGAGCCCGGTTAAATTACTGCCTTTTGTATTTGTAATTGCTTGATGTGTTTAGCTGCCACAAGTATCGCATAAGCTTCCGCTGTGAAGATACTTGTGCCTGGATGTAGAGGGCCAGCTTCCGAAAAGGATGGGCCGACAGCAGCGTAGGACACAGAGACTTGGAGGCATGTGTAAAGAACTCAGGACATGTGTATTTGTGTTGAAGTTCCAGGAAGTATGTTCGGATATGGGCAATAGGCGCATGTTTTGTAACTTCTAGAAAAGACACATCGCAGTCTATACAAGGTGGACGATTGGGCGAGTTGGTGATGCATGATCGACGTATGTAACTGCGCGAAAGGTGTGCGTGGTTTGTGAAAAATAAACCTTCAGTTGATAGTCTGCGCTTGTCCTTGTATCTTCTTGTCGTCCGTGTTTACTACCGCGCAGTTACATACGTCGATCATGCATCACCAACTCGCCCAATCGTCCACCTTGATTAGTTACATTTCTAGTTCTTCGGGCAGTGTTTCGTCCCTAACCCTTCATCCGTCTATACTCATCACCCTCGTAGCACTGGCTACCTGCCGTGCCCGTGCTTTCGCGTTCCACATTCGACAGAAACAGCTGCCTTCAGACGTGAAAGGATTATTCGGTGGCGTCAACCCCTCCAGCAGCCATGGTCTCCGGATTTGTAAGATTCTCAGATCAGAGTGGAATAGACAGGCCCGCCTGTATAGAGAAGCCCTGCAACTTCAGCTTCAACAGGAGGCCAGTCCCAGTATCAAAAGACGAAGAATGAAGGAGTTCACAGCACGCATCGAGCATACCACAGACACTCTGTGGGCAGGTGAACTCAGGAGGCTACGCTCTGAAATCGCGGCGAAGCAGCGCTTCAAAGGTGTTGTGCACACGTGTGGTGACGTAGTTCTTCCAGACTTCGTACGGCGGACGTTGAGCTTAGGCCCCAAGTATGCCGTAGACAAGAAGTACACCGCACCGGATCTTCTGGCCATAGTGAGACGTGTTTCAAGCCTTGCTCCACAAGAGGACTGTAACAGGTGCGTGTCTGAAGGAGTAGATGTGCTGCAGCAAGTTAAGCCGTGCGCAAGTAGTCTACCTTTAAGCAAGACAATTTCACATCTCCGAGACAACGAACTGTGCGTGGTGCCTTCGGACAAGGAGGGAGGCTTCGCGGTCCTCAACAAAGACTTGTACCTGAAGAAAGCTGTAAGTGCGGTCACATCCGTCTTCCAAAAGTGCAGTGGTATTGACCTGGTCAAAGTCAAATCTAAGGCGAAAAAACTGTGCACGCAGCTTAACCTGTCTGAAATAGCAAGAAAGGTAGAAAAAAGTGAGAAGTTGGCCCTAGAGATGTTTTTTTCGGCAAAGACACACAAAGTCGATGTGCCATTTCGTGTCATCGTTACAGAGAAGGGCTCTTGGCAAAACGCCTTAGGGATGTTTGTGCAGAAAAAGTTGAAACTTTTAGAGATTAATGATCCCTTTCTAGTCAGGAATTCAAGGGAGGTCACTGAATTCTTCAAAGAGTATTCTAACTACACTTTGAGTGCTTTTTCCATAGATATCAAAGATTTATATTATTCTCTCCCTCGTGACGCTTTGTATTCATGCATAGAAGAATGTGTTGATCTAATGGGCCACGTAACGTTCCAGAATGCAGCTGGTGTCAGTGTTAGCAGTTTTCTTGACCTGCTAGCTACCTATCTGACCTCTACCTATGTAGAATGGAACGGTGATGTTTATCAAAATAGTGGCGTTTCAATAGGATCTTCGATTGCACCGATTCTGAGCGATTTGTTGCTTGCGAAGTTCGACAGGAACTTGAAAGAGCGGCTGAGTTGTCAGGAAGTCGTGAGAATTTTCAGGTTCGTCGACGACTACCTGGTGGTTTTTAAGTGTGAATCTGCTAGAGTAATGGGGTTGTCATCTGATGTCATTGAAGCTTTTAGTGACTGCTTGAGTCCACTCGTACTGACCCATGAACTCCCAGTGAACAACTCGATTCGCTTCCTAGACATGAGACTTTTGTTCAGCGTGAATCACGCATGCTGGTTGTATGAGCCTCGCGCTATGAAACCGCTTTTGCCTTTTAAATCAGCGCATAGCAAATTGGTTAAGAGAGGCATAGTGAACTCCTGCTTCACTAATGCCCTGGACAGATCATGTTTCCATATGATGGAAACAAGCTTCCAAAATCAAGTTGAGCGTCTGAAAGAAGCTGGCTACCCGGATTCGCTTCTCATTTCTGTGGCAGAAACAATAAAAAAGAAGAAAAAGCCCAGAAGCAGAGAGAGCACTAATGACAGAGACAAAAGCAAACGCGACAAAGTCGCAGTAATCCCTTACAAGCACCAGCTATCTCACAAGATGAAAAAGCTCGGTCAGCGCATGGGCGTAAAGGTCGTTTTTTTCGGCACCTTACAAGCTCTCTCAGCTAGCCAAAATGACATGTGTAAACAATAGGCCCAAACAATCTTGCACTGTCAGGCATAAAACTCAGTTTGTCAGATGTGTCACGAAGGTAGTTTATAGAATTCCGCTATCTTGTGGTGCGTGTTACATCGGGCAGACTGGGAGATGCCTAAATGAGCGCCTGCGCGAGCACGCACGCAATGTGCGCACTGGCAGTGAGGGTTTTTTGGCTCAGCACGTCAGTAGGTGTGGCTGCATTGCGCAGTTCGAAAGCACGGTCGTAATGTACAGGCACAAAGACGATCATACCCGTATGATCGTCGAAGCGGAAAAAATGGCACGGGAAACAGAACACTGCGTCAGCAAACCGTCGTTAGCTCTTCTAGATAAAGAGCTACAGTATCTGGCAAGTGGCGCACATGGTCCATCTGCTTTTGTCAAACGTTCACGTTTTGTTGATTGTTAAGTGCTAAGTTATCATTTTTTGTAGATTTTTGTGTTTTCTTTTTCTGTTTCAGACATATATATGTGGTTTGTGAAAAATAAACCTTCAGTTGATAGTCTGCGCTTGTCCTTGTATCTTCTTGTCGTCCGTGTTTACTACCGCGCAGTTACATACGTCGATCACGCAGTCTATAGTCTGCCATTGCCACGGTGGCGGGTATGCTACAGGAGCCATTAAACTGTGTTCAAGTGAGACTCCAGTTTCCCCAACTAGACTCTTCAGGCGAACTGAGAGGGGCTGCCTCATTGAAGGCCTGTTTTGAAACAGAATTGAGCTCGACAAATCATTAATAGTAGAGTATGAGGGGTGCTTCTTGTCTGCTTTCACCTTAAGGAAATAAACAAAGGACATGTAAGTTCTCTGCAGATGAAGCGACCACTCATTTGACTCAACATAAAGGTTTTCTACGGGGCTGGTGCAAAGAGCACCCATAGAAAGGCGGATGCCCAAATGGTGCGCGGGGTCCAGCATCTTCAAAGCACTTTGAGTTGCAGACTGATAAACAACGGCCCCATAATCTAAGCGGGTGTGAATGAGGCTTCGATACAGATTCATGAGGCATTGCCTATCACTACCCCAAGTAGTACGTGACAACACTCTTATAACATTCATGGCTTTTAAACATTTTGTTTTTAAATACTTGATGTGCAGTACGAAGGCCAACTTGTTGTCCAAGATTAAGCCTAAGAATTTATGCTCGGCTTTGACGGACAGACGTTGCCCGTTCAGTCGAATGTCAGGTTCCGGGTGCATGCCTCTCTTTCGAGAGAACAAGACACACTTGATTTTTTGTGGGTTAAGTCGAAATCCGTTTTCATCTACCCATTTGGAGACCTTGTTTAAACCCAGCTGAACCTGCCGCTCACACATTGCCAAGTTGCATTACTTGAAGCCAAGCTGAACGTTTTCGACATATGTACAATAGAACATATTGCGGGGGACGGACAAGTGCAAGGAATTCATTTTGATAATAAAAAGTGTGCAACTAAGGACACCACCTTGCGGCACGCCTGTTTCCTGGACAAATGTTTGGGAGAGCACACTGCCCAGACGGACACGGAATGTCCGGTTTGACAGGTAACTTTCGATTATGTGAAACATTCTCCCGCGCACACCAAGGTGGGACAGGTCTCTTAGAATTCGAAAACGCCATGTTGTATCATAAGCCTTTTCGATATCGAGGAACTCAGAGAGAAAATATTGTTTATGTATGAAGGCGTCTCTGATCTGTGCCTCGATACGAACAAGGTGGTCTGTGGTGGATCTACTTTC
Source organism: Rhipicephalus annulatus (assembly GCA_013436015.1). Lineage (NCBI taxonomy): Eukaryota > Metazoa > Arthropoda > Arachnida > Ixodida > Ixodidae > Rhipicephalus > Rhipicephalus annulatus. The sequence goes on from WOVY01005128.1 coordinate 28,714, forward strand.
TCGAAACCCGCACTGAAATGGGTCGAGCAAATTGTTTGTTTCAAGGATATGTACAAGTCGGCAGTTTATAATTTTTTCGAAGACTTTGTACAAGCAGCTTGTAAGTGCAATAGGCCTATAACTTGAAGCTAAAGAAGGGTTCTTGCCCTCTTTCAAAATGGGAATAATAATAGCCTCTTTCCAGGAGGTAGGGATAGTGCCAGAAAACCAGATAGCATTGTACAAACAAAGCAAGGTTTTTCGTGTTTCGGTTGGTAGGTTTTTTACCATTTCATACACCACACGGTCAGAACCTGGGGCAGATGTACTGCAGGAGTTTAGAGATAATCGGAGCTCAGCTAGGCTGAAAGCTTGGTTATATGCCTCGTATCTAGTGGATTTGTGTTCCAGTTTCTGCTTTTCTATTCTTGTTCTATATTTTTGGAAAGTGTCAGTATAGTGGGACGAGCTGGATACCCCTTCAAAGTGTGCACCGAGGAAGTTTGCCTGATCTTCCAAGGTATCACCCTGAGTGTTTACGAGTGGAAGTGTGTACTTGTTTTCCTGCTATCCTACCGACCATGTTCCAGACTTTAGCCTGCTGTGTGTATGAATTGATCCCTGACAAAACGTTCTGCCAGCATTCTCTTCTGGCCTGCCGACGCGTTCTTCTGCCTTGCGACTTTATTTTCTTCAAGGTGTCAAGATTTTCGGCTGTTGGTGAGTTCCGTAGCAACCTCCATGCCCTGTTCTGTTCCTTTCGCGCATTACGACACTCTGTGTTCCACTATGGGACGTGTCGTTTGCCGGGAATTCCAGATGTTTGCGGTATACACTTGGCTGCAGCGTCAGTTAGAAAAGCTGTGAAGTACTGCACAGCTTCATCTATGTTTAACCTACATATGTCTGTCCAACTCAAACGTGTAGTGTTGTGTAACTGTTCCCAGTCTGCTTTGTTTATCAGCCATTTGGGAACATGTAGAGGTTATTCATATGTTGTTTGTGAACTCAACACTACAGGAAAATGGTCACTTCCATATAGAATATTTATGATATTCCATTTCAGTAGGGGTAGGAGTGAAGGTGATACGATGCTAAGGTCTATAGACGAGTAAGTTTTGTTGGCAACGTTATAGTATGTTGGCTCTTTTCTATTCAACAAACAGGCACCGGAAGAGAAGAGAAATTGTTCAATGAGACGACCTCGTGCATCACAGCGATAATCGCCCCACAGTCCACTATGTGCATTTAGGTCCCTAAGAAGCAAATAAGGTTCGGTCAGTTCGTCTATTAAAGACTGGAATTCACGTCTTTCAAGTCGGTGATGGGGAGGTACATACAAGAGCAGATGGTGACGAGTTTGTTCAAAAGGTACCGCTCGAACAGCCACCGCCTCAAGGGATGTCTGGAGTGGTAAGTGTGTACACGCTACTCCTTGGTTAATAATAACGGCTACGCCACCGGATGACGCCACAGCATCATCTCGGTCCTTTCGGCATATGACGTAAGCACGTAAAAAATTTTTATTGGAGGATTTTCGGTGTGTTTCCTATACACACAGCACTTGAGGTGAGTGTTTGTATAAAAGCTCTTGGACGTCGTCGAGGATTTTTAAGCAGTCCTCTGACGTTCCAATGTATATTTTGTGTTTCCATATTGGAAGTAAAGTAAGGCTGTGTGTACGTTAAGGGAGTGACATTGTTTAAGCTGAAAGGTCGAGCTCAAGTAACAGGGCTAATATCAGGCCCTGTTATGAGCTTTTTAGTTCTCATTGGCGCGCTCCAGAGAGCCGCGCCGCTCTTTTGGCACCAGGGGTGCTGCCGTATCCATTGCCTCCTCGGAGGCACTGGATGCCCGCTCATGCGTGCTGGTTTTTCGAAGCTTGGGCCTCGCCTGGCGAGGTGAGGCCTTGAGACCCGAGGACCCTCGAGTCTCTGTCATAGTAGGCGGAGTAGACTCAACTACTGCCACCTTGGGGGCAGGTGCCACAGCCAATGGCTCGCTCTGCGCAGGCCGAAGGAGTGCGAGGGCTGGTGCGACACTGCCCCCTGGCGCGCCGCATCAGCATATGTGGGGCCATAGAATGGCGAGACTCTTTTTCTTGCTTCTTTAAATGTAATGTTTTCTTTTATCTTTAAAGTGATGATCTCTTTTCCTTTTTTCCAGAAAGAACAGGAACGTGAGTACGCGGCATGATTACCAGCCACAGTTCACACAGTGTGCAGGTGCTTCGCAGTTGTCGGACGCATGGCCCACGACTCCACACAGAGCACAAGTTTTCCGGCCACGACAGCTTTGCGAGCCGTGGCCATATCTCTGACATTGGAAGCAACGGCAGGGGTTGGGAATATATGGCCTCACGGATGTCTTAGTATACCCAGTCATGAAGGGTTTCCGGCAAATCGCTCGAAGCAAAGGTCAGTATCAAGTGTTTGGTTGGTATTTCCTTTTGATCTCTTCTTATCTTAAAACGCTGTACGTTTGTCACGTTCTGGCTCTTCCTTCCAGAAGTTCAGCTTCGGTCAGGACAAGCAAATCTGCGTCCCATACGACCCCGCGATATGAGTTCATGAACCTATGTGGCGTAATACTGATGGATGTGTCTCCAAACGTTGTGAGGGTGTTCAATTTATCGAATTGGTCTTTGTCACGTTTCTCAAGGAGCAGATCTCCACTGGCCATTTCGGTAACTTGTACCCGGCACCGAGAGTTTCGGTTAAGCACCTAGCTACTACGAAGGGGGATACAGTCTGGCTGGCATGTTAGTTTTTTCGCAGTGTATAACGTGGAAATGAGGAAAGATTTGTCTTGGCCGGATGAAAAAATTTATATCTTCGGTGCGTACCCGCTTTAAGGAGGCACGATCATTAAGTAAAGGGAATGCTTTGTGCATGCTAATTGTATGTTTTTCAGCAGCGTTGGCGGCCACCCACCACGGAGCCCAACGAGGGGGACGCTGCAAGTTTACGGATGCTGAAACTTGCAGACGTCAGCCGTACAACTCTGCTATAACCCAATGCGCCTAGGCAAAGTAGGCTATTTGCACAAGGTTAACCCTTGCCGCCGAGAAAATTGGAAATAAGCAGAAGAGAGAAGTAGACATGAAAGCTAAAAAAGTAAGACGAAGATGTAGGGAGAGAGAGATAGGAAAAGGCGACTGCCGATTTCCCCTGGGTGGGTGTCACAGGTCCCGTTAAAGGAATTGTCACAGGTTCCCGTTAATTAGGGAGGTGATCGCCGGGCTAATTCCAAGAGCCGAAGTATCGGCTCCCGAAGCGCACCACGAAAGCGTGGACAATTTAGAAGTGGTCCTTTTTGGCGCGCCAGCGGACGCCGGCTGTGGCCCAAAGAACAAGTCAGAGCCGAGAGTTGATAAACAAACAAATTATATTCTCAATAATGGCAGCTCGAAAACAATACACAGGTATGCACCACTCCACAATAGTTGAGTACAATATGTCACCAATCAAACAACGTACTACACAGTACAATCAGCCACAATCGAAACAACGGACGCAGACAACAATACACACTACAATGCAGTCGCATGCATTGAACAACCAAGACACTTAAAGACTAAAGAGATAGAGAATCTATTCAGTACAAAGTTCTTGGAACAAAAGTCTGGATGATACTCTTCCGAGAATCACTCACTCAAAGTCCAGCGTTGTTGTCGTTCCGCTGCCCCCGAAGTTTCTCTTCAAGGAAAGCTCGCGTCTTCAAGTGGCCACTCTCCAAGCTTCAACTTCTTCGCCGGAAAATCGTCGGCTTCACACACGCAGCTGTTGCCACGCGTCTTCGCTCTATAGCGGTAAACACACACTCTTGCCTGTAGCTCGAGTCGTCACCCCTCAGGTGGAAATCATCTTCTCCTACTTTGTCTCTACGGACAAAACCGTCGCCGACTATACGGCGGAATCCCTACGCGCTCTGGCGCTAACTTCTTCTTCTCCTGATCTCCCATCCCCCGCTGCTCAGTTAAATACCTTCTGCGCGCCATTCCAGAAAATTCTCATCATTTCGTCGGCGCGATGCGCAGCGAAGGCCGGGGGAAATTGCGAGACGGTACGAGGGCCGTCCGCGACCGATGACGCAACCCGGCATCACCACGCCCCTTTCCATGAGGCCCGTTGGCGAATCCACGCTTCTGAGGGGAGAGGGACGCGTGCCCGGGGAGTCTTTGGATGCTAGTTTTCTCTTTTTTTTCTCGTTGACCTCGCAGCGTCACGCCAGCGCCTCGTCGCGGGAATTTGGCGGCGCGCTCTTTTTGAGCACTCGTTTTGTGACACTGCCCCCACTTTAAGAATATTATCTCATAATATTCAAAACCACACACAAACGAGCGCGAACAGTCCCCACATTCTCGAAGACTGTAACATAGTCCGTTTCTCATGACACGTCACATTCACAATAGATCACTCAATACAACTGTACATTACAATTCAATCTCACAACAGCATAGAATATAGACACAGGTACATGAATACAATGCTCCATCACATACATCAAAGCAATACAAATGTACAAAGGTCTGTCTTTACAACAATTGTACCATACTATACATCACATCACCGTAACAGAAATTTTGATCACTCGACATACAGTTGTGACACAGGACAACATCCACATTACCTTAACATATAGCACTGTCAAACACATTTCGATTCGTCCTCAACCTTATCCTGTGCATTTCGAACGGCGCTTGCACCCTTTCTTGTGGTGCTCGCTCGACCTCTTCTTGTTCTTTCTCGTCCTTTTTCGGCGAGCCTTTTCCAACGACGGTATCCGAGGCGGCGTCTCAGCCATCGTTGTCACTTCCGACACCGTTAACGGGTCATAACGTTCAACGGGTCCTGTCTGTTTATTTACCAGCTTGTTCATGTCACGGCATTGGGCCTGGCTGGCCGACTCCGTCAGCCTCTACACTGTTGGTCGGTTGAGGTCGTCGCCGACGTAAGTCCAGCTGCCCAGCACGTAAACTCATTCAATACGATGATGTTCTCATTCACTGTCTCTTGCGGCCAGGCTTCACCTTGGGCTCGAGTGAAATCCTTCACGCGATTGTTCTCTGCTGTATCTCGCGGTCCCGGCGTCAGCGGGGGCTCCATCTTAGGGTCTTTTCCCAAACGTTCATGGATCATTCGGCCCTCGCGCCCCGTCGATGTTCCCAATGACGAGGTCGTACAGGGGGGTCGTCATGCATATAGCCGTAACCTTCCCGCTGAAGTATGGGGTTTCGACCTCAATTTCTGCTTCGGGAAGCATCCAAACCGTACTATCAATTAGGCAAACCGGTTTCGTTTTGCCTGTTAAGTCACTTTCTCGTTACCAAATTTCTCCGCACGATAACATGTGGAGCTGCCGGTATCTCTTAACGCCGTAACCTTTTTGCCCGCAACTTTTCCAGGCAGCGTTGGCATTCTCTTCGTAACACCGGTTGGCTGTTTTGTCATTACAGCACCCACAATAGGGATTTTCTCCCCATTTTTCAACTCTACGAATCCATCGGTGACGTCATCAACGGTTTTTGGTGCCACTTGCGCACAGGATACCTGGTGAGTTTGACTCTTTCCGTTACGACATGCGTCTGCCTTGTGCCCAGTCTGACCACATTTGAAACATTTTGCAACAGTAGGGCTCGTGAAGTTAGTTCGACAGTTGTTAGCGCGATGACCAACTCGGTTGCACAGAAAACATCGCGGAATCACTCTCTGGTGTAGGCTTCTTTTGTTCGGGTGCCGAATTCTTCGAATCTTCGGGACACTCCTTCTTGAACTTGGCCAAATTAGTGCCACCTTGCGCTTCCAAGAATTGATCAGCTAATTCAAGCATGTCTTCAAGTGACTTAGCTCTCCTCTCTTTCAAGTACAGCGACAGGCTTGGGTGGCAACTAGTAAGGAATTGTTCTCTAATTAGGCGCTCTTCAAGAGATTGTACTCCTGCGCTGTCCCTGAAAGTTCAATCCATCTGTCAAAATAATGGCTAAGTCGGGCGGCGTACTGCGTTGCCGTCTCACCATCAGCTGGCTTTCCTGTCCGAAATCTGTCACGGAATCCTTCCACAGTAAATCTAAATCGCTTCAGCAAAGCAGCTTTCACCTTTGCATAGTTGGCTGCATCGGTCGGCGTCAGCCTACCGTACACACTGAGCGCTTCACCACTCAAACAAGTACTCAAAGCAGTTTCCCATTGATGTTCCGGCCAATTCTGGCTCCTTACAATCGTCTCAAATCTGTGAAGATACGCGTCAAGGTCGTCCTTCCTTTTATGAAACGCTACGAGCCGCTTGCTTGGGTTCAAGCGGAAGCCATGATCTTCCCGTTCGCTGCTTTCAACTCTAGCTTGGACGGGAGTTTCACTTTGCTGTTGCAAACGGAGCCACTCGAGTTTCATCTCGTGCTGCCGCTGCCGTTCCCTTTCAACCATCTCCGCTTCTCTTTCTTCTTTCAGCTGTCGCTCTCGCTTCTCTTTCTTCTCTCACCCTTTCAGCTGCTAACTTCTCTCTCTCCAGCTCCAACTTCAATTGCTGCTCTCTTTCTTCTTTCAGCTGTCGCTCCTTTGCCTCTCTTTCTTCTTTCGCCCTTTCAGCTGCCAGCTTTTCTCTCTCCAACTCCAACTTCAATTGTTGCTCTCTTTCTTCCTTCGCCCTTTCAGCGGCCAGCTTTTCTCTTTCTAACTCAGCTGCTTTTTCTTCCTTGGCTCTATCAGCTGCCAACTTCTCTCTCTCCACCGCCTCTTTCTTCTTCTGGCTTACTCATTTCCGTAGTTCAGCGCCAGAAAGACCCATCATTTCACCAAGAGCAACTAACTTTTCGAGATTCATGGTGTCTCGCAAATAAAGTCTTGCCGCATGTAAAAAGTATCTGCCTAAATCAGTCTATCGAAACACTCTCCTGCACTCGTTAACGAGAACACTGAGCAACACACAAAATCGTTCCGATAGCACTATCAACAACTCGAGGCTCTTTCTCACCACTTTGGACACACTGTGCGCCAAAAGGTCCTCGTCGCAGACGCCAGATTAATTGTCACAGGTCCCGTTAATTAGGGAGGCGATCACCAGGCTAATACCAAGGGCCGAAGTATCGGCCCCCCGAATCGCACCACGAAAGCGTGGAGAAGTTAGAAGTGGTCCTTTTTGGCGCGCCAGCGGACGCCGGCTATGGCCCAAAGAACAAGTCAGAGCCGAGAGTTGATAACAAACAAAATTATATTCTCAATAATGGCAGCTCGAAAACAATACACAGGTATGCACACTCCACAATAGTTGAGTACAATATGTCACCAATCAAACAACGTACTACACAGTACAATCAGCCACACTCGAAACAACGGACACACACAACAATACACACTACAATGCAGTCGCATGCATTGAACAACCAAGACACTTAAAGACTAAAGAGATAGAAAACCTATTCAGTCCAAAGTTCTTGGAACAAAAGTCTGGATGATACTCTTCCGAGAATCACTCACTCAAAGTCCAGCGTTGTTGTCGTTCCGCTGCCCCCGAGTTTCTCTTCCAGGAAACCTCGCGTCTTCAATGGGCCACTCTCCAAGCTTCAACTTCTTCGCCGGAAAATCGTCGGCTTCACACACGCAGCTGTTGCCACGCGTCTTCGCTCTATAGCGGTAAACACACACTCTTTCCTGTAGCTCGAGTCGTCACCCCTCAGGTGGAAATCATCTTCTTCTCCTACTTTGTCTCTACGGACAAAACCGTCGCCGACTACACGGCAGAATCCCTACGCGCTCTGGCGCTAACTTCCGTCTTCTCCTGATCTCCCACCCCCGCTGCTCGGTTAAATACCTTCCGCGCGCCATTCCAGAAAATTCTCATCATTTCGTCGGCGCAATGCGCAGCGAAGGCCGGGGAAAGTGCGAGACGGTACGAGGGCCGTCCACTACGGATGACGCAACCCGGCATTACCGCGCCCCTTTCCATCGAGAATCTTCTAGGGCCTGCTCGGCCGCCGACGCGAGAAGGCCCGTCGGCGAATCCTCGCCTCCAAGGGGAGAGGGACGCGTGCGCGGGGAGTCTTTGGATGCTGGTTTTCTCTTTTTTTTTCTCGTTGACCTCGCGGCGTCACTCCGGCGCCTCGTCGCGAGAATTTGGCGGCGCGCCCTTTTTGAGCGCTCGTTTTGTGACAGTGGGTCAGCCCTGGGGTGCCGTCTACGTGAAGCCGGGGCCAAAGGGGTGTGTTGCCTCTGCGGGGGGGGGGGGCCTTAATGGTCCAATCACCCAGCGTCGGCTCAAACCCCAGGATCCCTTTTTCATCGGACACGGCAAAGCCACGCACGGCTAGGCGTGGGAGGAAGTAGAAACTCCCCCGTTAGCTCGGGTCCGTGGTGTCGCTACACACCAAACGCCTACTTGCGCAGGAGCACCTGTGGGGAAGTCCAGAACTCTTGACGGCATCTCCTGTTACCAACATGGCGGTTCCTTCAACGTCTGCGAATCTTCCTCTGGCCCAGACGACTCATCCTTACCAGGTAACGTTTGAGACTCTTCGTGTTCCCGAAGTCTTCCGTAGAGAACCATATGAAGATGTCGTGGACTGGCTCGACAGTTCGAGCGGACCGCTGTGGTGAATCGTTTAGGCGTGCAAGAGAAACTTGGCCGTGCCTACTTCGTAATGGAAAATAGCGCTCGCACATGGTACGAGAACAGGGAGCCTACTTTCCAACCTGGGACATTTTCCGCCAAAAGCTTCTCGGGACGTTCCTGAGCGCGGACCGACGGGATCTCGCACAACAGATGATTGAAGCCCACGTGCAAAAGCCGAGTGAAAGCGTCGCCATGTTCGCTGAGGATATGGCCCGTCTATTTCGCCGCGCTGACCCTGACATGCCCGAGGCAAGGAAAGTTCGTCAACCGATGCGGGGAGTTAAGGAACCGCTTTTCGCCGGCCTTGTACGAAATCCGCCAACAACAGTGGATGAATTCATCAAAGAGGCGACTGTCATTGAGCGGGCGCTCCGGCAACGATGCCGCCACTTTGACCACCTGCCCGACCAAACGCCTGTTGGTGCCGTCGCTCAAAACGCTGCCGTGTCTGAAAACTCTTTACGGCAAATGATTAGGCAAATGATGCGTGAAGAGCTGCGGGCCTTCGGCCATTCGTCTACCGAGCCCCCAGTTGCTTCTGTTGCAGAAATTGTGCGCCAGGAACAACGGCAAGCCTTTCCATCACCGGCGCCATCACCCGAACCACGTCCACTGACCTATGCTGACGCGGTCCGCCGTCATCCGCCTGCCCCAGAAGAAGCACCCTTTCAGCTACGGCCCGTTACCTTGCCGTGGTGCCAACGGGAACCTGTGCGGCGACCACCAGTACGTCGGACCGACTTGTGGCGCACTGCCGACCGTCGACCCCTTTGTTTCCACTGCGGCGAACCACGCCACATCTCGCACTACGGCCGTCATCGAAAAGCCCGGTTTGGTAACTTTTCTCGGCCCGCTTCATTTTATTTTGAAGATCCTCTGAACCATGGTGTTGATCACCTGCCGACCAACCAAGCGTCTTCACCAAGTCGTCGCTTGCGGTCTCCCTCTCCTGCACGAGGTCAGAATTTCCCGAATCGCCAAAGATACGCTGACGCCGTCAGAAACCGCTCCCCAAGCCTGTGCCAGGGAATCTAACTGCCACGACCTCCGGGGGAAGGTTGCTATCGCCGAGATGCCAAAAAGACCCCCTCGCCTCTACACAAAGACGACGTGAGGACGGTGATGACGAAGACGACGACAACCACGAGTACTAATGCCAATGAATTTCTACGTGCCGACCTCAGCGTTATTATAGACAGACACTACGTAACAGCACTGGTTGACACTGATGCTGACTTCTCTATTATGAGACAAGAGCTCACCGACCACCGTAAGAAGGTCAAGACGCCGTGGAGTGGGCCGAGCATAAGGAGTGCTGGTGAACAGCTGATGACGCCAACCAGTAAATGCACCACTCGGCTCGTAATCGGTGATCCGAGCTTCGTCGCCACTTTTGTCATTTTACCGGACTGTTGTAAAGAGTTGTTTTTGGGTATGAATTTTCTGCGAGAGTACGGTGCTGTCATCAACATTCCAGAACGTATCGTCACCTTTTCCGCCCATCCTTACGTCGACGCCACCACTGAAGAACTGCAACGTTTACGTGTAGCCGATGACGCGACGCTCCTGCCGAGATCTTGCTGCCTTGTGTCGGTGTTATGTGAACGGCCATGCCGTAATGAGGTGATCGCGGAGCAAATAGACACGCTATTGCTTACGCAAGGTGTTTCAATAGCGAGAGGCGTTCTGGCACTAATTGATGGGCGGGCAGGCCAACTTCAGCAACGAGCGTCACATCCAGAAGGGCACCGCGATTGCCTAACTACGACGACATAGGAACAAGGCAGAGATTGCTTCGCTTTGTAACCGGCCACCCTCGGATAAACAGCGCCTGCTAGAGCTGATACACCAGTTCAAAAATTGTTTTTAGTGCACGTCGAAATTCAAGCAAACACCACTGACCCGGCACCGAATCATCGTTGAAGAAAATACGACACCGATCCGTCAAAACCCATACCATGTGGCTCCGAAAGAACGTGAGAAGATCCAAAAGCAAGTTCAGAAGATGCTCTAGGATGACGTAATACAGCCTTCCAAAAGTCCCGGGGCATCCCCCAGGGTATTAGTTAAAAAGAAAGACGGCAGCTTGCGTTTCTGTATAGATTACCGCAAGCTAAATCAAGTAACGAAGAAAGACGTCTATCCACTGCCACGCATAGATGACACTCCCTATCGGCTGCGGCATGCACGCGTTTTCTCATCGATGCACCTGCGAAGTGGCTATTGGCAAATAGAGGTCGACGAGAGAGACCGAGAAAAAACTGCTTTCGTGACACCCGACGGTCTTTATGAATTTAAAGTGCTTTCATTCGGGTTATGCTCAGCGCCAGCCACTTTTCAGCGTTTAATGAACACTGTGCTATCAGGACTGAAGTGAAGACATGCTTGGTCTATGTAGACGACGTTATCGTCTTCTCAGCTACATCCGAGGAATACCTAAGTCGATTATTCGCAGTTCTACAAGCTATACGTTCGGCTGGCCTGACTTTAAAACCAGATCAGTGCCATTTTGGTTTCAGGGAACTTTGCTTCTTAGGCCACGTGGTCAGCCACGAAGGTGTTAGACCTGACCCGGGCAAAATCGACGCTGTCGCAAAGTTTTCCGCACCGCATGACAAAAGAGAAGTGAGACGCTTCTTAGGCCTCTGCGCTTATTACCGACGATTCATCGCCAACTTTTCGTCTGTTGCGGCGTCTTTGACGCGGCTCACACGAGAGAATGTCCCCTTTCTTTGGAGCGAGAAGGAACAAACAGCGTTCAACGAATTACGCCAACGCCTCAAACACCTCCGGTTCTTGCGCACTTTGACCAGGAAGCGTCAACAGCACTTCACACCGACGCGAGCAATGTATGCCTGGGCGCCGTACTGATACAATGGCAAGATAACTCCGAGAAAGTGATAGTCATGCCAGCAGAGCTCTCTCTCACATGGAAGAGAACTACTCGAATACCGAGAAAGAGTGCCTCGCCGTGGTTTGGGCGGTTCTCAAATTTCGACCGTATCTGTACGGCCGCTCATTCAAGGTCGTCAGTGATCACCACTCGCTTTGCTGGCTCACTAACTTGAAAGACCCATCTGGCTGTTTAGCACGCTGGAGCCTTCGGCTTCAGGAGTTTGATATGACCATTATTTATAAATCAGGGAAGAAGCACACCGACGCAGACTGTCTCTCGCGGTCACCCGTCGAGCCTGCCGCTATTATTGACGAGTCTATGGACGCCGCATTCTTGGGAGTCATCAACGCGGCCACTATTTCACAAGAGCAGCGCTGTGACCCTGACCTGCTTCCGCTTATCGACTTCTCAAAGGATGACATGAAGACGTGCCGCGAGTTTTTGCGAGAGGAGTGCCGTCTTTTTGTTTAAGGAAGGACGTCCTATACAAGAAAAACTTTTCTTCCACCAGCAGCCCATACTTGCTCGACGTTACTGCATCACTACGAAAAGAAATTCTGGAAGCCTGCCATGACGAAGTCACCTCCGAGCATCTCAGTTACACTCGAACATTGTCCCGTCTGCAAAACAGTTACTACTGGCCGAACCTACCTGCTGCTGTGAAACATCACGTCCAAACATGTGCCGACTGTCAAAGGCGCAAAGCACCACCCGGCAGGCTGGCCGGTTTATTACGTTCCATCTAAGTACCAGAAAACCCATTCGCCCAAATCGGAATGGATTTCCTGGGCCCATTCCCAACTTCTACCACAGGGAACAGATGGACAATTGTCGCTACTGATTACTTGTCTCACTACGCAGAAACTAAAGCCATGCCGGGGGCCACAGCAGCAGAAGCGGCTAATTTCTTCATAGACAACGTCGTCCTTCGGCATGGTGCTCCAACAGTTCACATCACGGATAGAGGAACTGCGTTCGTGGCAGAACGTTTAGAGTCGGTTCTCAGGCTCAGCGGTACAGCTCACTGGAAAACAACGGCGTACCACCCACAAACGAACGGACTAACAGAGCAGCCTAATACTCTCGCAGACATGCTCTGAATGTATGTCGACACAGAACACAAGAACTGGGATGAAATCTTGCCTCATGCGAGCTTCGTCTATAATACTACCCGGCAGGAAACTACCATAATGACGCCGTTTAGTTTAATACACGGGCGCGAAGTCACTACAATGTTGGACGCTATGCTGCCGCACGAGTGTGACGACACTCACGCTGACGCCGAAGAATTTGGTCAGCGCGCCAAAGAAGCCCGACAGCTAGCCCGCGTGCGTATTTGTCACCAGCAACACAAAGATGTGAAACGGTACGACCTACGACATAAATTGGTAACCTACAAACCAGGCGACAAGGTATAGGTCTGGATCCCAATACGTCGACGCGGACTTTCAGAGAAGCTATTACGATGATACTTCGGCCCATATAAAGTCACCCGACGATTGAACGATATCAACTACGAAGTTATTCCCGACGGTGATTGCAGTTCCAGTCGCTGAAACCGCTCACCCGAGATCGTGCATGTCATCCGGATGAGACCCTACTTGTCCAGCTAACTCTCGTTTGTCCTGTGGGTGCCGGTGCATACGTGCGTTTTTATAAGTAGAGCGCCTTGGCTGCGCTTCTGGACGATGTCATTTTTGGAGGGAGGCAAATTTGACGTGCGTCCCGCGAAAAAGACGAAGGCGACAGCGCATACGCGCATCTGCACGCTTTTATGCAGAACGCAACAACGAGAAAGACGAGGCACTCTCTCGCGCGCGCGGTTAATAAAAAGACCGACCCGCTGCTGTTTTTTCAGCGTCTTCAAGTACGACCTCTGTCTTCACGTCGCGACAATATATTGAAGCTGTAGTTGCACTCGTGTCGATTTACCGTATACGTGCCGTGACACATAGATTATACTTCTGGCAGCTGTTTCAAGCCCTTTTCGGTTGATTGATTGATATATGGGGTTTAACGTTCAAAAACCACCAAATAGTTACAAGAGATGCCGTTTTTCGACCGGGTGGCCGAAATTTCGACCATTTGGTGTTACATAAAGTGCACCCAAATCTGAGAGCCCAAGTCTTCAGCATTTTCGCCTCCACCGAAAATGTAGAAGCCGCCCCCGCCAGGGTTCTATCCCGAGATTTGCAGGTCAGCAGCCTTAGCCACCAGACCATCGCGGCGGGGCTGAAAAGAAGCTGCACTAGTTGGTTCTTGTTCACGTTCAAAGATTCCGTGCAAATAAGAACTCTAGAGAAAAGACAAGACACTGCGAATGCTTGTTTCTCAGGCTACTTTTATTTCTGTGTATTTCATCCAAGGACTACGTCGTGGTTTCTTAAAAATCAAGTTTACCGGTTTGGAAAAGGCATTCGTAGTGTGTTGAATTTTCTCGCGTCCGTGTTTGTGCGCCCTGTCTTTTCACCATAATTAGAGGGTCCCTTGTCAATTTCCCTAAGACGAATTCAAGATAACAACAGTCTTCTTCCCCCTCTCTGTCGACGTAATGATCTTCCTTCGGCCTTCTTCACAAAGCACCCTGCTCTGAAGGTGGGTTTGCACGGCCTGCATGATCAGAGGCATAGCAAGACTACTGCACCTCGCCAGATTTAGCACTGGCGCATAAGACGAAGATGTGATGCGATGATGTTTCGACGTTGCATCTCGTTACGTAACGTCATCGTGGCGTCGCGAATATTGCCAAGATGTAACATGATGATTTTGTGCATCAACAGTGCCGGTGCCGGTGGTTACATTAGGCGTATGCAAGACTTTCACGTTGAATAGTCAGCTCTGCCCACAGCCATCACTGGGGCTCCCTCGGTGAATTCGCATAAGTGCACGACCAAATATCATTCACTCATTTTATTTTTTAGGTAAAAAAGACATTTATAGTGCTTAAGATATTCGAATATGCATGACATCTTTTGCGTAGCTGGTTTTAGGTCAGACCATCGTACACTCCTGTTAATTTGGTCTTATATTCTGACATACAGGCACAACGAAATGGAATGCGTCAGCTATTCACAATGAAGACAGATCTTTAACTCTAATTATGTGCAATATTTACACTGACGGAGAAAAAAAATTGAGTTTGGCTACCCGAAGTGCTTTCCCAAAGAAGGGGCACCGCCGCGGTGGTCTAGTGGCTAAGGTACCCGGCTGCTGACCCGCAGGTCGCGGGTTCAAATCCCGGCTGCGGCGGCTGCATTTCCGATGGAGGTGGAAATGTTGTAGGCCCGTGTGCTCAGATTTGGGTGCACGTTAAAGAACCCCAGGTGGTCGAAATTTCCGGAGCCCTCCACTACGGCGTCTCTCATAATCGTATGGTGGTTTTGGGACGTTAAACCCGACATATCAATCAATTCCCAAAGAAGGGGATGCAGACGTGCGACATTTATGGTAGCAACGCTGAGATTTTAATTTTTTTTGTAACCAAGCCCAGTTGGTGATGACTGACTGTCGCATATCTGTACACGCGCGCTTGTGCGATACATTGTCACGCGGCTTATATCGCAACACCCTCACCCACGATGTGAATAAAAGCGCTTGGCACGCGGTGGGCCGGGGGCATTTTCCTTCGGCACTCTTGGTTATCGCTATGTTGCTGGTATGCGAATAAAGCATGTTTGAGTACTGGGGGCGTCTTCATACCCGGAAGCCCTGGAACACGACATAGTTCTTGGCGACGAGAATCTTGGGACCCTGGTGGACTGCCACAAGAAGACAAGTCAGCGAAACGATGTCGGCGCACTTTGGGCAAGTAGAACCATTCGATGACTCTTCAGCAGATTGGGCTAGTTATGAAGAACGCCTCCAAGCATTTTTGCGTGCTAACAAAGTCTAGGAGGATCAGAAGGCTGATACCTTGATAAGCCTAGTAGGACCGAAGACGTACGCATTGTTAAAGTCGTTAACGTCTCCTGAGACTCCCGCAAAGAAGTCTTTTGAAGAACTTCGAAGCTTACTGCGAAACCACTTTCTTCCTAAACTGTCCATTATCGGCGAAAGGGCCACATTTC
The DNA here is from genome assembly GCA_013436015.1 of Rhipicephalus annulatus. Classification (NCBI taxonomy): domain Eukaryota; kingdom Metazoa; phylum Arthropoda; class Arachnida; order Ixodida; family Ixodidae; genus Rhipicephalus; species Rhipicephalus annulatus. The sequence goes on from WOVY01005128.1 coordinate 44,263, forward strand.
ACCGCCGCTCACAACTTCCGCAAGAGACTATTACTCAGTATGCCGCAGAACTGCGTAGACTTGCGCAAACTTGTGAGTTCGGTACTTTTCTTGATCGAGCGTTAAGGGACAGATTTGTTTGTGGTTTGCTCCGGGCTGACATACAACGAAGTTTATTTGCAGAAGGCAATCAGTTAAAGTTTCAGACAGCAGTTGATCGTGCGATAGCCATTGAAGCTGCGATTCAAAGCGCATCTGCTACGCGCTCAACAGCACAGCAAGAATTTCAAGTGCACAAAGTTAAAAGCACTGGGGAAGCTTGTACCTCACGTTATCGCTGCGGATCGGTGAAACACACCGCCAGCTCTTGTCCGTATGCGAATGCCAAATGTTTTCATTGCAACAAAAAGGGCCACATCAAGAATGCTTGCTGGAGCAAACTGCTAAAAGAATCGAAAAGTAAAAAACGGCATGTTAGTACCTTGATACTGCCACGAAACAATTTGAAGAGTGTAAAACCTGCTGCAGAGGCAAGACAAAAACCAATCATGGTCGAGGTCGCTATTGGCGGTGTACCAGTGAACATGGAACTCGATACAGAGGCTGCTGTATCCGTGATGTCTGTCTCACAGTTCCGTTCTTTTTCCCAGAGCTCATTTGCGCAGGACAATTCTCACCTCGAGAACCTACACAAATGAACCCGTGAAGCCCTGCGGAGTAGCATTTGTTGCAGTCCAGTACAACGCGCAGCGCCAACAGTTGATTTTGTATGTGCTCCGCCAGGACGGCCAGCCGCTGTTGGGGCGCAGTTGGCTACAACATCTCAAGCTGGACTGGACGCAAATGCAAGGTTTTCACCACATGCAGGTGGGAAACACAAATGGCTTTGACAGATCGCGTAAACTAGAGGCCTTGCTAAACCGCTATCAGGACCTGTTCAAGGACGAACTCGGCACAGTAAAGGGAGAAAAAGCTACCCTTCTCTTAAGGGGTGACGCTAAGCCAAGATTTTTCAAAGCCAGAAGCGTGCCTTTCGCGCTAAGAGCTACTGTCGAGCAGAAATTGTCGAAGCTCCAAGATCTAGGGAAATTGTCAAAGCTCCAAGAGCTAGGGATAATTACACCCATAACCACAAGCCCGTACGCAACGCCTGTCGTGCCAGTTGTTAAACGCAATGGTTCAGTAACTGTGCGGTGATTACAAAGTCACGCTAAACACGATACTGGACATCGAAAAGTATCCGCTACCGAAAGCGGACGAGCTATTTACCGCGCTGGCAGGCGGACAACATTTTTCAAAGATTGACCTAAGCAGAGCGTATCAGCAGGTCGAAATGGACGACGAATCCAAACAATACCTTATGCTGAACACGCAGAAGGGTCTGTTTCTGGTCAACCGCCTACCGTTTGGCATTTCATCAGCTCCCTCAATATTTCAGCGTATGATGGATAACGCGCTAAAGGGACTAAACGGCGTAACTTGTTATCTCGATGACATACTGATCACGAGCCACACAGAAGCAGAACACTTGCTCAACTTGGAAGCTGTACTGAAGAGGCTATCAGAACGCGGATTTCGCGTCAAATCTTCGAAATGCGATTTTTTTCGCAATGAACTGCAGTACATGGGTCACGGCTTCACAAAAGACGGTGTTCGCCCAACGGATGAAAAGTTGGTCGCAATTGCAAATGCACCAGCTCCAACAGACAAACCGCAGCTGCAGTCAGTGTTAGGACACATCAATTACTATGGAAAGTTTGTTCCGAATCTGTCATCCATACTTTTTCCTTTGAACAAGCTCTTGAGTAAGGACAAACTTTGGCAGTGGAACGCCGCTTGTCAAAGTGCGTTTGCGCAAGTAAAAAACTGCTGTCGTCAAAGCCTATTCTGATTAACTATGATCCCAGTTTGTCATTGCAGTTGTCATGCGATGCTTCTCCCTACGGAATAGGCGCAGTTTTGTCACACGTTTTTCAAGGCCAAGTTCATCCAATAGCCTATGCTTCAAGAACGTTAACAAAAGCAGAACAAGGTTACAGTCAATGGGAGAAAGAAGCATGAGCGCTTGTTTTTGGAGTCAAGAAGTTTCATTACTACGTTTACGCACGGAAGTTTGTGTTGCTCACAGATCACAAGCCACTTGAGACGATCTTTGGCCCGAAAAGAGGCATTCCTGCTATCGCAGCTGCCAGACTGCAACGCTGGGCAGTCACGCTTTCCGCATATTCTTTTTCGTTGCAGTATCGCCCTTCAGCGCAGAACGTGGACGCTGATTGCTTATCGCGCCTTCCAATCCAGACCGGGAACAGACGGGGCAAAAGAAAATTTTCTGGTTTTGCGTTTGGACAGCATGCCCGTCTACAGTCAACAGATCGCAGAGGAAACTGCACGGGATCCAGTGTTCCGTCAAGTAGTGCAGTACATCTTGTCAGGCTGGCCTGCTAACGAATCTGCGAACCTGAAACCTTTTTTCTGCAGGAAACTAGAGCTTTCTTTATATCAAGGTTGTGTCATGCTGGGAATGCGTGTGGTGGTACCAGAAAAATTCCGTAAATTTGTCCTAGATGAATTACATGAGGGGCATCCGGGAGTGGTGCGCACAAGAGCTTGCAAGAAGCTGTGTGGTGGCCAAATATCGATCATGACATAGAGATATGTGTCGGCTCTTAAACGCGTGCGCAAAGACGCGCAGTTTGCCAGTGAAGGCGCCGCTCCATCCATGGTCCTGGCCGACGCGTCCTTGGCAACGCGTACACATGGACTTTGCACGTCCAATAAAAGGTATATCATACTTAGTAGTAGTTGACGCCCATTTCAAGTGGCCAGAAGTATGTTCCATGACCACCACTACTTCAGAGGCAACCATTGCTTGCATTCATGAACTTTTCTGCAGATTTGGTTTTCCAGAAACACTCGTGTCTGACAACGGAAGCCAGTTTATTTCTGCAGAGTTCCAAGCCTACCTCAAGCACAGGGACATCCGGCACGTAAGAACCACACCGTATCACTAAAGTAGCAACGGACTGGCTGAACGTTTTGTTCAGACTTTGAAGTCAGCGCTCCGCAAGACCAGTCCGAGGAGCGCCAGTGAGGAGTTAGCCGACTTCCTTCTGGCGTATCGTAATACGCCTCATGCTACGACAGGGGAGGCCCCTTCCACTTTGCTCCTGGGGAGACGCCTGCGGACCAGACTAGACCAGTTACCACCAGCGGCCGAGAACAGAGTGCGCCAGCGCCAGTTCGACCAGACAAGGCGTCACCCATGTCGCAACAACGTCATCGCTGTTGGTGATACCGTTCGTGTGCGCAATGTCCGATCAGGACCAAAGTGGCTGTGTGCAACAGTTTTTGCCCGTACGGGACCAGTGTCATATCGGTTAAGTGTAGTGACTCCTCGTGGTGTTTTCCAGTGGGTGCGTCACCAAAATCGCATCCGCAACGATAACACCGGCATCGCCACGGAGTTCGAACTACCCTTCAGTGAAAGGCAGCAAGAAGTTGCCACACAGGTCCCGACCTGCGACTCATCACATGACGTCGACAGCTCGCTCACCGCACAAAGTGAACCGGCGGACACTGCAAACGCTCCTAGCGAACGTCGCTACCCGCAGAGACAGCGTCGCCCACCTGATCGCTTTGTGCCGTAAACTTCTTGGACAATGCTTGGGGATCCAAATAAGTGTGGGCGGATGTCGCATATCTGTACACGCGCGCTTGTGCGATACTGTCACGCGGCCCATATCGCAACACCCTCGCCCACGATGTGAATAAAAGCGCTTGGCGCGCGGTGGGCCGGGGGCATTTTCCTTCGGCACTCTTGGTTATCGCTATGTTGCTGGCATGCGAATAAAGCGTGTTTGAGTACTGGCGGCGTCTTCATACCCGGAAGCCCTGGAACACGACACTGACCTAATCTTTTTAGTATGTGCCGAGAAAATGTAACGCACGGGAACATGAGTGGAACGCATTTGGTTCATTGCTGTGTTTTATTTGTGTTAGCATTCATTTGTGCTTGTTACGACATCTTAGGCCAGTTATGCTGCTTCTCAAGCGCAGCACATTAGTCCAACTTGTGTAACGCAGGGTTTTAAGCAGGAACTTGTTTCAGGAAGGGCGGCGGGGCACACTTTGTAGATCCAAAGTGTGGGCCGGGCAGGATTATGGGCATTTTGAGCTCTGTATGCCATTGTAAAAATAACACTTCAGGGGGGGGGGCACCATTTTCTGGCAACACCACTGGGGTATCGTAATGCGTTACAAAGCACACGCAAGCACAAAAAGAGAAAACAAAAACTTTCGAATTGCACAAAAATAGTACACGCATAGCGCTAACTTCACATTTCTCTTGATTGGCACCGTATCTTCTTAGCGTGATGGCTTGGAGGCTTTTCGGGGCAGTTTTGCCGTCGTGGTGGGTGAGTGCTACTCAAGAAAACAGCACCGCAGGGTGGTGTAAGGTGAAGTAAAATGACAACTTGGGGCTTTCTTTCGGATTCTTGGAAAAACAAGTCCTTCTTTCTGGTGTAGCCCTCACGGTTCTCGACTGCTGTCCAGAAAGTGCGGGTTCGGTCCATGCAGTGCCGGTCACATTTCGGCGTAAGCGAAATGCCGAAGACACGTGTACTCTGCAATTACAGGAATCCATATATAACACCAGATCGTCAAAGTTTCGAAGCCCTCTACTACGGCATTCCTCACAGTCATATCGTGGTTTGGGTGCCTTAATCTTCAACACGTTGTTGTCGTCTGGGGAAGACAAATCGTTTAGATGTCGATCTTGACAATGCCATTGCGGGTGACAACAAAAAAAAATTTGATTTGAGCTGCCTGGGTAGTATAAGCGTGTATATAATCTTGTCGTCTCGTAATAGTCTATTACAAGAGAATGGTGTTGCAGTAGAGTGTGGCGGTCCTATGATGACGGAGGCCAAATGCCAGTGGCGCTTGTAATGTGTAATATCGGTACTTTTTAAAGAACACCAAGTGGTCTGAACTGTACAGGGCCCACCACTGCGTTTTTTAGTGGAGTTGCTTTGAAATACTAAACATGGGAAAATGGCGAACTCTTAGAGCCTTTTCCCTGTAGTCATTCATAACCCTTGTTTTCTTCCCGTTCTGCCGTAGATTCCAGAGGAAGCTACCATGTCCAGCCCATACATGTCATCATCTGAAGATGAGGAAATCCTCGCACCCAATAGTGTGGTCGTCGAGAAAGAGCGATTGGCGGCAGTCATGGCTTCGGCCCCACTGTTGGCTCAGTCCAATACCGGCAGTGGTGACAGTCCAATTGTGTTCTCGGCCTAGGCTGCGTCTGCCAACCAGCAATACCAATCTGCTGCCTTCGGTGACCACAGTGCGATTGTCGTCCTTCTGCCCGGCCTGGCATCGATGTTGCAAGCCATGATGAACGATTATCACAGCAGCACGCCGGATTTCTAGCTTTATTTTTTGACATGGGCTGAAAGGAACTTTGCAATCTTTTGATGCCCACAAATATCAATAAAATTTAGGAAAAAAATGATCACCTTGGAAGTCTCCCGACACCTGTCAGATAATACGACTTCAGACCATATATTTTTTTTGAAAAGTAGCTTCAAACACTCTTTTCCAATGACCAAGCGAAGCGTGTGAACAAAGGCAGCCCTGTGCTTCGGATGCCTGTATACTATCATGTTGTTCAGAACAGCGTGTAAAACGAAGAAAAAACTAAAGACAATAGTTTTCTGTTGGCTGAGAGTATACTGATAAAACTAAGATCTTTTGCTTGTACCTCACGTCCTTTATCAGAGGCGTACAAAACTGGCGTGTCCTGTGTCCTCCCAATTTGTGTGTCGTCTTCATGCGCTGCATTCTCCACTATCACGAAGCTGATAAGAGGAAGCGGGGGTCCTTCTATAGGGATACATTGATGGTGGGAGTTACTGTATACAGCTAACTTTTCGATTCTCCACGCTGCAATGTGGGCGAAAAAAATACCGTGTCGAAGCTTCTGGTGCTGCTGCAGTGGAGGTTCAATAAAAGAGGGCAACGGCACTCCAAAGCTGTCTCTTCTCAACAGTTTTTCCCCTGAAGTGGGCTCTTCCGGAAAAGTTGCTAAAAAACTCAAGTGTGTTTGTATGACGCCAGTATTCGGCGCTATGACCATGGCTATGACTTGCCAATACGTGCAAATAGCTAAGAAAAAAAGACGTGCTCGACCTGTGTATACGGCTGGAAAGCATAAATTAAAGTAGCTACTGGACGCTCAATGCTAACGATGCAGAGGTGCTGCTGGGCACCTAGGTGCAGTTCCGAAATATAGCGAATTTTCTTTCCTTCCTTCTCATATTTCTCCTTCTCTATGCACGTTTTGTCTCTATCGAATTCAGTTTTCTTCTCTATATATGTATCTTTATAACTTTCTCCGAGTTGGTCTTGTCTTTATTCTTTTGCATTAACTCTCGGCCTGCGCTCTTCCTCGCTTGCTCCGCTTTCCATCTTCTTCTCCCACTTAACCTTTCTTTCATTTTCAGTCTTTTCATTCTCTTTATGATTTTCGTACTGTTTATCAGTTTCTCATTCTTTCTAGGTTTGCTTTGCTGTATTCTCTCCTCCTTTCACCCTTAATCATGCTCCAAGTTTCCTACTGACGCCCACTTTCACTTCCCACCAATTTTGCTTTTATAAAATACAAGTCTATTTTATGCTGAGCAATAAGATGCTGGGACAACCAAATCGTTACGACACTTGTGCTCGGAACATGGGTATACGCGGGTTCGAGTTCCGCCACGCCAAGAACTGTTTGCCAAGAATTTCTCTTCCTTTCTATATTCTTCTTTCCCTTTCTCTGTGTTCCTTCTCTCGCCGACCAGACTAATTGCATCCCCCGCCAGATGAGTCGACTCACGTGTTCTGCGAGGAAAGGCGAAAAGGAGGTAAGAACTGCTTTATAGTGCACGCAATTGCTGTTAGCGGAGCAATGCTAGGCTTTAACAGCTGCGCTGTTCACTAAAATGTCAGTGTTTGTGGTGACCCAAACGCAACAACAGATAAACAAATATCTATGCAATCACACATTTCTTCGCATGGTTGGCAGAATGAGGTCTCTCCGATTATACTGTAGCATGGTCAATGTAGTGCCCGCTGTCGCATCAACATACTCCTATTTCCGACTTGCCTGAGTAGGGAAAAGCAAGAGCAGAAAGCGAGGCCACTAATGAACAAGAAGGCAGGAATGGTGCCTAATAGCCATTTCTAATCACGCAAGATCAATTTATGACCAGTGGATAAACACGGGGGCATAGCCAGAAATTCTTTTCGAGAGGGGCTCACACCAACCCCGATGATGGGGGAGGGGGGGCCACAGGCCTCAGCTTTCCTCTGTGACGTCACTATCGGCGGTAGTTTAAACAGATGGTGTTCATGTATATCAACTCATGAGATTCCCCCTCTCCTTATCCATATGATATGAAGAGAGTAAGTAAATGTCCTGTAAGAATGATTGATCGATATTTGAGTTTAACGTCTCAAAACCACCATTTGATCATGAGAGACGCCGTAGTTGAGGGCTACTGAAATTTCGACCATTTGGGGTTCTTCAACGTGCACCTAAATCTGAGCACACGCGCTTACAGTATTTTCGCCTCCATCAAAAATGCTGCCGCTGCAGCCGGGATTCGATCCCGCGACCTGCGGGTCAGCAGCCGAGTACTTTAGCCACTAGACCACCACTGCGGGGCAGTACTGTAAGAAGTACTGTAAAATACAGTAAACAACAGGTACAGTAACCTTTTGGAGCAACGGCCTCTCATCATAACATTGAATGTACTATAATTATACACTCTTAAAAAAATGGAGTGACGTACTCTCCATTTAGGGAGGAACGGCGATGTCCCCAATGTTCGTCTTCAAATAGAGAAACGTTGCTCCCTCATCCACGGAGAAACACGTTCCTCCTTATGAAAATCAACATGGCTGCCCCCCGGCGAAGCGAGTAGGCTTAGCAAATGCAACGATTCTCGACTGGTAAGGAGTACACGGCACTGAAAGTTACAAAAAACGGTCCCGCTGAGCTTGATATTGAACGAAATGATCATAAAAACAAGCAGACGAGCCTGTGGCAGTGAACACATCGCGAAAGAGAACGATGGAGCGAGCACGTTTCGTTCGGTCAGCGAAGCCACGTTCACTCCGAAAGAGACGGTTTCTGCAGAGCCCTCACCTGAAGAGTGCATGCTAGGCTTGCTGTATTTATTTCTCGCAGATTCACATAGTGTAGCGACGTTATCCATGCGCTTACGGGTCCGCAGGTCACGAGATGTGCCTCCAAACCGTACACTCGATCGCAGCGAAACCATTCCGAATCCGTAGTGCAGCTTTGATAGATAGATGTTCAACAATATATAAATGGCTGGAGGTATGAGAGCGTCATAGCAATGAAGTAGGTGGTAGGTGGCGCCATCTGGAGGGATTGAACAAAATTTTAAAAAAAGGCTGATTGCCGCGATGTTTGTTGTTATTACCCACTATCACGGCTCCCTTGCGGATTGTTTATGCATCAATCCATTTAAGACCACTTACGGACTCCGAAGGCCTATTATGTGCTGATGTAATCCATATAGATACACATGCACACATAGTCACATAGTACACAAATAGTACGCAACAAGTACACTAGCGTATACGCTAACAAGTACGCAACAAGAGCACAATCAACCATTCAAAACCAACGGCTCACACCTCGACGTGCTTAGTCACACTATACCATGAAAGCGCGCCAGCTTATATAGCGATGAATTTCAACTGACCTGAGTGGCACAAGTTACAAGTAGGTTTTCTTGCACTTTTTTTACGTTTTTTATCAATACCACAATACGCGCACACGTAAATATATTGTATTCGATGCTTAGGTAAACCTTATTAATCAATGGTTGCACAATAATGAACGGATTAATTACTAGAGCTTATCAGGTTTTCACGAAGGCGGATGCCCCAAACCGTGGTTAGAATGCCCACGGCTTTTCGAACGCTGCGCCATCTGTCGACCACTGCCACAGTTACTTTTTTTTTCTTGAAGCCTCTGAGAGAGCAAACACTTGCCACGCGTTAGCCATTTCGGAGGTCACGTTTTTTTTTTCTTCTTGTTACTTGGAGAGGGCGCAGCATGCAGACCAAACTTTGTCTCCGTCGTGGTAGGTGTTCTGTAGTCACGTCGACCTCGTTTACTTGTTTCGTCTTAACGTTTGCTTATATTCTTTTTACGTGCGTACCACAAGTGTGACCGTTAGCCATGGATATAATAAACCACTAGCCCTTCAATGACAATGTTTTTGATGCGGTAACGACCGTCCTAGCAGTGTATACGTACGTTACAACGCGGGTCTTGCGAGATAAATAAGCGATGACCTCGCATCCGACGGTATTTTTTCGTGAGCCATGACAGTGGCTGTTGGCGCCGCGGCAGCTCTCATACTTGAGTGGAGGAACAATCGCTGCAGTGCGCAAGTTTACTATAACATTATAGAATGTTGTGCCTGCATACTTTTCTGCTTCAGATGCCTCTCGCGATTCGCTTCGCGTGTCAACTTGCAATCATAGTGCGTGGCACAATTTTGTTAGCGCTGTGGCTGTGGTGGTTATTACTCTGGATTCGGAATACTCTTTTCACAAAGGTGAGTGAGCGTTAGTACTTACTTGCTGTGCACAGCTGCTACTAGAAGTGCATTTTGTGTTGAGTTTCTCACGACAAAGGAGAATCATGGACGAGAAAGACGTACTGCTCGCGTGCATAATTCATTCCTACTTCTCAGTGCTGGCATGGGCAATTCAAAACGAATGCGATTGAGAATTTGGTTTAACCTACAGAAGTCATTGGTTCAATTTTCACAAAAGTTTAGTTATGATCATGTTTAAAAAGTTTCTGATGGTTGTAATCTAGTCTGGCGAATAAACGCTCGGTGAAACTTCGCAGCCTGTTTCCCTTTGTGCTTTCACCTGCCGTGGTAGCATAGCCTTATTGGGGGTCGTGTGACTATGCTGATGGACGCAGGTTCGACTTCCGGCCACAGCGGCCGTATTCGAATGGGGGTAAACTGCAAAGAACATCCATATGGTGGTAGTGACACGTATAACTCTATCAATTGTATATGATCGTACTTTCACGCATGGACTGTAGAGTGGTATCAGGTTTCCTACACTATTGAAAAAATAAGTGTGATGCTTTTTTACGCGCCTCGTTGAATTCATGAGTGCTGTTGGTGCCGTGCGAAACTAAAAATGCGTGGGCTTACCAAGTATGTCGACACCGAAAAAAATCATTATTTTTTTTACACTCTAAGGTAATCGATAAAGCAAGACTGCTTGGGAAGCAGAGCTCCTTGTATTCGTGACAAATTGGTAGTATGAAACAACACGAGACACACATGGAAGTGTGCGGAGCATCGTTCGAGTGCCTGACGATAAAAAAAAAAGAGAGGCTTTTACTCTATACTAATAAAACAAAAGAAAACGTCATTCCTGCCTTGCTTACAACAATCTTAGGTAAAAGCAACCGCTCGCGACTGGCCGCGGCCGGCTATAGGCTTGGCGTGCGCATGCGCGCGAGCAAGACCCCCGTGATTGAGGAGAAACTTGAACGCTGAAGGAGGAACGTTGCTCCTTTGGTCCTTGCCGCGAGAGGGCGCGACGGGTAAAGCGCCCGAAAGGGAGAAAGTCGCTGCGCCGAAGGAGGAACGGAGCCCGTTTCTCCATTCTCGCTCCCTTTATTTTTAGAGTGTAGTCTTCGAAAACGCATTATTACAATGACATACCTGATTGGAGAAGACATCATTATTCATTAATCTCTGTTAAGCGTACATTGCGTAGTCCTCGTTGGGGCGAAATGCGTTTCATAGGTCAAGGCCGGTTCCGCTCACAACGAGGACTGAGGGGTATACACAGCATGTTTTTGTACAATTATATTAAATTTGGCTTTGCTTCCTTTGCTGAGCGATTTTTTTACTGTCGATGTCTGTGACTGCATGCCTATGCAAATTATTTTTATATTAATCCCTTTATGTCAAGTAGCTTGACGCCCCGCCGCGGTGGTCTAGTGGCTAAGGTACTCGGCTGCTGACCCGCAGGGCGCGGGTTCGAATCCCGGCTGCGGCGGCTGCATTTCCGATGGAGGCGGAAATGTTGTAGGCCCGTGTGCTCAGATTTGGGTGCACGTTAAAGAACCCCAGGTGGTATAAATTTCCGGAGCCCTCCACTACGGCGTCTCTCATAATCATATAGTGGTTTTGGGACGTTAAACCCCACATATCAATCAATCAAGTAGCTTGACGCAGTGGCAGCTTGTAATCAACAATTTTTTTTTACTGCGTGAATCCAAACATGCTGCCCATGCGCATTAAGCATTTTGTTTAATATATGCTGCACGTTGGCAACACGTCAATTTTCGGGCAGACGTTCAGTTTCACTGTGACTCTTGATAGCAATGAAGTTTTCCAATGGTAGAGGTTTCATCGTGCAATCTTCGAGGGCATAGTAATCATTCATGTGAAATGTTCTTTCGGTCTCAATCGAAAGTGCACGCACGACCGGATTATACCTACTCATACAAAACTAGCTTGTTTGTTGCGTATATGCGCTAAAACCCTAAAATACGCGCAAAAAACATGACATCTTGTGTAGTTTTTTTGTAGCTTTCGTCATTCAGCTCCCTGAAATGATAGCGTTGTGGCAAAATGTCTTCCGTTGTTTGCAAGTTTGCAGCCAATATTTCCCTTTACGTCAACAGATACAGAACTGTACAGAGTATTTCACCACGCAGCATACGTGCATTCACGTTTGCAGCACTTACGCCAGCACAAACAGGAGCAGCCTCGTACTACACAAAATCTTGAGTCATCAGTTCTCTAGTGGTAAAGGAATGAACTCCGGTCTTCTTCAGAGGATAGTGCATCATAATCAATTGATCAGAACGCGTGAACGCCAACGAGAACTGCCAGTGCATGTCACACGAGTTTACATACGTGGTACAGTGCACCGTCCATGTCTGTTGGTTGTCTGTCCGGGTATTCTGATGCGAGTCGCTAGAATTTTACTGTTGCCCCCAACTCCTTCGAGTTCATTCACGTTTGTGGTATTTCATCACAACGCGACAGAGACTACCAGCCTTTCATGCGGGGGCAACCACAAACGTGAGACGTCTCGCACACAGAGTAAGATACTGAAAGAGCGCGACCTTACCGCCACCTGAAGGGAAGCGGAGAAAATGCATACCAGCGAATCTTTCCGCCAGGTGAGCAACCAGTGCTAGTGTTGAAGGAGGAACTTCACCAGCCGGCATGTATCGTTGCTGAAGTTCTCGTTTCTTGCATGCATGGTCACTGCCCGAACTTTCCTGAGCGCGTTGCTTCTTAGGAATGCGAAGGCACCCCCTTAATATACGCTGCCTAAACGTATTGCTGGGTTGTCCGTGTCGTGGGTTGATCAGCGCCCTTCTATGAGACTCGATGGTCGCACTGTAACGCCGTACGCTATATAACGCTTGATGATTATTTCCCGAAAGGCGACGCTGCTACCAGTGCACACTTGACAACTGGCGGAAATGAGGATGCCGTTTGTCACAGGTAGACAGCTTCATCGAAGTAACGTGCTAGTGGCTAGCGTTAAGGAGCACTTAAGCTTTCAGTATTTCTGGCATTTTCTGGACAATTTAATAGACCAGTTTAATGAGCACTTTGAAAGGCATCGGCAGCCCTTGAAGATCCTTCCTTCCCTTCTACCGCAGAATATTCCCGAATCTGCCACTCTTCCTACTGCCGAGATGTTTTCTGGCGTGTAGTCGAATATTATCACAACTTCGACGTGTAATTGGAGTTAGCAGTATGGGCTGCGAAATTGAAGCTAGAGAAGCGAGAACCGCCGAGAATATCCGCAATTCAAGCGGTCGCCAATCCCACAAAGATATCCTTCCCAAACGTGAACCACCTTCTATAAAGATTCTAGCAACTGTGCCGGTGAGCACAGCTGAAGCAGAACGCTCTTTTTCATCGCTGAGACGCTTAAAGTTGTGCCTGAGAGCTACAACAACAAATGAAATATTGTATGACATCGCTCTTTTAACATCCACCGTGGAATACAAGTATTCCGGAAGACATTTTCTCCGTTCTTTACTGCGAGCGTAGACGGCTTCAGCTAAACATGTGTGTAGTGTCAACCATAGGCACCTGCTAAATATCAAGGAAGAAAGTTAACTTAAGTTATCCTTATGTTGAGAGTTCCTGAACAACAGTAAAAACATGGTTCTTTATGACCAGTTGATGAAGTTTAACATCCCAAAACCACGATATGATAACGACAGACGCCGTAGTTTGGCGCTCCAGAAATTTCACCGCTTTGGTGCAGTAACATGCACCCAAATCAAAGTGCACGAGCCTCAAGCATTTTCGCCTACGTCGAAAATACAAGGATTCGATCCTACTACCTGCGGGTTAGCAATAGCCACTGGACCACCCTGGTTGGTAGTAAAAAAGGTGGTTTTGGTAAAATCAGTATGCGCTACTTTTCGTCCGGCTGTAAGGAAGCAAGTTCATCTGTATGACGCATATTGCTGCAAATCACTTCGACAGCATGAAAGAGTGATTCCGTTCACTCCCGTTGCTTACTTCTTGCTTTTCATTGGCACCTTTTCACTTGCAGGCGTGGTTCGTGAATACGAAAAGTGTGAACGCAATGCAACAGCCCAAATTTGCATGTGGCAATTCTCGCGAATTTCCCGTAACATATAAGGCTTATAATATGACATTTAATTGCCAGTCTAATCTTCGTGTCAATTGAAAAACATAGTCAACAGTATTCCGCTTTCAATGTGCCTGTTGGCAGCGTGATACATTGCTTGCACAGTTTTTTTCAGTCGAAATATTATGGTTACTATGTATATTGCTCGTAATTTCACGTGATAACATGCCCACCCATGTTTTTCCATTCTGTGCACTTCTTTTCGTGCGTAATGTCGCTAGTTGAAGGAATTGCTCGGTGTGCCCTTGTAGTCACGTCAATGTAAAGAAACTAACAGATGAAGCGAATCAATATATATAATTTGTCGTATATTTTTCCAGCTGTATGTTCCTTATTCTTGCACTGTTTGCCACAGTGCTGAAGAATAAAACTTGTGCTCACTACAGCAGCCTACACTGCATATCTCATTACACTGATTTAGGTTTATGACCACCATAATTTTATTTATCAGGCTAAGTTGCATGATGAGTATTTTAGTAGGCCTTTCTAAGGCTGTGATTGGCCTGCGAGGTTGTCTGTGTTGCAGTTTCGACACTAAACAGCACTTCGGAGTGCCTTCAGCCGTTAGGGCATAGTACAGATAAGTATAAATATATTGTACATTCGCATACAAGCCGATTTGGGTGTATAAACCAAATACTCTGGCGCGCGCGCGCGCGCGCGCGCGTGTGTGTGTGTGTGTGTGTGTGTGTGTGTGTGTGTGTGTGTGTGTGTGTGTGTGTATGCGTGTGCGCGTGTGTGTGTTTCTGCATGTTTATTTAAAATGCGTTGCCGTGGAATGTGGAAAGTCCAAAAAAAATGATGCAGTGGGATGCGTGCAAGTGGTCTTGAGGATTGGCTAAACGATGACGAGGATGGTAGCAGTGACCTTTCTTATGTCGGAGCCCATTTCTTCACTAGGAGCAGTGCAGCCAGGCACGTCATGCTGTTGTTCTAACCAGAGATGCAACAGGACACCTTGAACAGCCTGTTTGCCGCTGCGAATAGGTACTCGCGCAAGCGTTGCAAGAGCTATGGTTTATGTACCTAAAGAAAATGGAGCAGTGATGCCATCGTTATCAGTCGCAGAGGTTTTCCCCCACCTTTGTTGGCATAACTGCGACCATAATCGAGAGCACTCACGCAAAAGTTATGATATTGCCACGTTCCATTTCCCAAGTTTTTGTTATCGTCCCAAAACACCACGCGATTCTCAGCGCAAACCGCGCCTGCAGTTTTCGAGAAGGTTCCAGACTGTAGTAGATCGTTTCGATAAGATCACGCCCATTGTGCGAACGGTACAGAGTTCTGGAACCTACGCCACCACCAGCGATAACGCTAGAAGATTCGACGGCAAGAGTATAAAATGCCGACGCGCTTTGCCGCTTGTCAGTTGTTGATCGAAGGCCAACGCTCCGTTCGCCGCTATCAGTCCGAAACTGCTATCTGTGCGAGACTGCTGCTGTAATTGGACTTTCCGTTTACCGGGCACAGGTTCGCCCGAATAAACAGTTAAATCCCAACACAAAGTCTCCTGTCTTCGGCCACGTCACGACCCCGTGACATCCGGTGGAGGTGCTGCTTCGTTCATGTACCGGACGCCCCCGTCAAGCCGTGAACCCAGCCCACGTCGCGGAGAAGACACCGACGCCAACCAAGGGCAGCGAACGAGCCGCCGACAGCAAGGGCTACCACCGGAGTACGGGCTTCTACAAGACAAGGCGCGGAAGACCAAGGCCATGACCACGACTGCAGCGACAATGACAACCGCAGCGTCCCAGCCCACGATGGTCATGCATCAACCCAGGGAACCACCAATTTTCCATGGGTCATCGTTCGAAGACCCGGAGTCCTGGCTAGAAATATACGACCGTGTGGCCGCCCTCAACCACTGGGACCATGACGAAAAGCTGCGTCGTGTGTTCTTCTATTTGGAAGACACCGCAAGGACCTGGCTCGAAAATCGAGAGTCCACGCTCCGAACGTGGGATGTTTTCTGCGGCGCATTCCTGCAAACGTTCGCGAGCGTCGCTCGCAAAGAGAGGGCCGCTGCTCTATTAAAGACCCGGGTTCAGCTACTAAATGATAAGGTTGGAATTTTCACAGAGGAGATGATCCGCCTATTTCGTCACACTGACCCGGACATGCCTGAGGAGAAGAAAGTTCGTTTCCTCATGCGAGGGGTCAAACAGGAGCTCTTCGCGGGACTAATGAGGAATCCACCGAACACCGTCCAAGAATTTGTATCCGAGGCGACCACCATCGAAAAAACCCTTGACATGCGCACCAGACAGTATAATCGTCGCCTCACTCCAGAATGCGCTGCTGCTCAAACCAGTGACCACGAAAACCTGCGTGAAACGATCCGAGCGATCGTGCGGGAAGAGCTGCGCAAACTGTTGCCTTCGGCGCACCCTCAAGTGGATTCGATTGCCGACATTGTGCGAGAAGAAGTTCACTTCGAATTCCCCAAACACTGCTTCCCGAGCCAGAAACTATGAGCTACGCCGCTGCAGTGTGCCACAACGCTCCTCCCCGTCCACGCCAAAACGCCGCCCTGTCGCACTTCCGTCGCAAAACACCACCGCCGCCACCACCCCCACCGACGACCTACCGTTCACCAGCGGGCCAGCGCAGTGCACCGAGGAAAACCGACGTTTGGCGCACCCCTGACCACCGCCCACTGTGCTACCACTTCGGCGAGGCCGGGCACACTTACCGCCGTTGCCAGTACCGACAGATGGGACTGTGTGGCTTCGCCGTCGATGCACCACGTCCGCAGCCAGGGGAACGGCCACGTGACATCGCCGACTACCTGGCAGGAACTCAATGGACACCCCGAAGTCCTTCCCGTTCGCCGTCGCCCAGCCTCCGCATGTCACCGCACCCCCGGCAGTACTCCGGCCCAACGCGGGGCCGGTCTCCTAGCCCGTATCCGGGAAACTAAGGGCAGCAACCGGTGGAGGTGCGGTTGCTGTGCGACGAACTACCGAAGATCCTCCGACGACGACGACGCCGCGACGGAGCTTTCCGAACACAATGCCAACCAGGCAAAACCCTGACGGCGAAAGCTCACTTACCGAAGGTGGCCTGACGACGCAACACGGAAGCAGCGGAACAAGCCGACGCAGCCATGACCCGACGCCACGCCCTAACTGTAATGCGAGACGGCGAACTAGCGACCTCGACGTTCTTATCGACGGCCACAGGGTGACCGCTCTCGTCGATACTGGAGCTGACTATTCTGTCATCAGTGGGTCGTTCGCCGCGAAGCTAAAGAAAGTTAGGACAGCTTGGAAAGGCCCTGAAATCCGCACAGCCGGAGGTCATCTCATAACGCCTGCAGGAATCCGCACAGCGAGAGTCACCATTAACGGCCGTATTTATCCTACAGACTTCGTAGTCCTACAGCGTTGCTCGAGAGATGTCATCCTTGGCATGGACTTCTTATGCCTCCATGGTACTGTCATCAACCTAAAAACAAAGTCGATAACGTTATCCACAGAAGAAGCACTACCGCCGCGCACGCCATCAGGACATCATGCCTTGAATGTGCTGGAAGAACAAGTCACCATTCCGCCTCGCTCAAGCGTCATTATTTCAGTCGGCGCTCCTAAATCACCTGACTCGGAAGGCGTCATTGAAGGCAGTCAGCATCTGCTGGTCACCCGAAATATTTGCGCCGCAAGAGGAATTGCAGAGCTGCGGGGAGGAAAAGCAATGGTTATGCTCACAAATTTCAGCAATGAGTACAAACATGTGAACAAAGGAACAACGGTCGCATACATAGAAGAAATTGTCGAAGCCACCAGTGCTTTCGCCCTCGCCGATTCTGCGGAACCTGCTCAGAGGAACCAAGCCCCTCCCATAGCTTTCGACTTCAATCCCAGACTTCCGAACGATAAGCAAGAACAGCTCAAGGCCCTGCTCCTGCAATACGATGATTGCTTTTCGTCGTCATCGAAAATTCGGCAGACCCTAATCACGAAACATCGCATCATAACCGAAGAAAATGTCAGACCACTCTGTCAGAGTCCGTACAGGGTTTCGACGCGAGAACGTGAGGCCATGAAGAGACAAGTTGATGAAATGCTGCGGGATGACATTATCCAGCCGTCCAAGAGTCCATGGGCATCCCCCGTGGTGTTAGTGAAGAAAAAGGATGGGACCCTACGTTTCTGCGTCGATTATCGCCGCCTGAACAAAATCACAAGAAAGGACGTGTATCCTCTCCCACGAATAGACGACGCACTTGATCGGCTCCATAACGCCAAGTACTTTTCGTCAATAGACCTCAAGACTGGCTATTGGCAAATCGAAGTCGACGAAAGAGACCGAGAGAAGACGGCGTTTATAACACCGGACTGCCTCTTTGAGTTTAAGGTAATGCCCTTCGGCCTTTGCTCAGAACCTGCAACTTTTCAACGCGTTATGGATACAGTACTGGCAGGATTGAAGTGGCAGACTTGCCTTGTGTACTTGGACGACGTAGTCGTGTTTTGCTCGAGTTTCGACGAGCATCTTCGGTGCCTTGAAGCTGTACTTCAAGCCATCAAGACTTCCGGACTCACACTGAAGCCAGAAAAGTGCAGATTTGCGTATGAGGAGCTCTTGTTTCTGGGGCACGTTATCAGCAAGTCTGGAGTTCGTCCCGATCCACGGAAAACAGCCGCCATCGCCGACTTCCCACCGCCCACTGACAAGAAAGCCGTGCGCCGATTTCTGGGCCTGTGTGCCTATTATAGGCGGTTCGTGAAAAACTTCGCCCGCATCGCCGATCCTCTCACTAACCTTACCAAGGCCGACGTGGAGTTCAAGTGGGAAACGCCGCAGGAACACGCTTTCCAGGAGCTTAAACATCACCTCCAGACGCCTCCGTTACTTGCCCATTTCGACGAATTTGCCGAGACAGAAATACATACTGACGCAAGACGCGTAGGTCTTGGCGCCATTCTTGTGCTTGAAAGGGTTATTAGTTACGCCAGCCGATCGCTATTCAAAGCAGAAGCAAATTATTCCACAACAGAAAAGGAGTGCCTCGCCCTCATCTGGGCTACGTCGAAATTTCGCCCCTACCTCTACGGCAGGCCCTTCAAAGTTGTGAGCGACCACCACGCATTGTGTTGGCTAGCCACCTTGAAGAACCCTTCAGGTCGCCTCGCGCGGTGGAGCCCGAGACTTCAAGAATATGACATTACTGTAATTTACAAGTCCGGCAAAAAACACTCCGACGCCGACTGTCTCTCTCGTGCGCCTGTCGACCAACTGCTACCCGACGACCCGGATGACGACTTTTTCTTAGGAACGATAACTACCGACGACTTCGCTGAACGACAGAGGGCTGACCCAGAACTTAAGGCCCTAATAGAATACCTCGAAGGCAGGACCGCCGAAGTCCCGAAGGTATTCAAGCGCGTACTTGCGTTGTTCTTTCTACGAAACGGTCTTCTACAAAAGAAAAACTTTTCACCGCTTCGAGCTAAGTACCTCCTTGTGGTGCCTTCAGCTCTGCGACCAGAACTCCTGCAGGCCCTGCACGACGATCCGACGGCAGGGCACCTCGGTGTGTCTCGCACGCTCGCGAGGATACAAGAAAGGTACTACTGGCCACGTCTTACCACCGACGTCACTCGTTATGTGAGAACATGCCGGGACTGTCAGCGACGCAAGACACCGCCGACAAGGCCAGCGGGACTTCTGCAGCCAATTGATCCACCTTGCCGACCTTTCCAGCAGATTGGTATGGACCTACTGGGGCCGTTCCTGACGTCGGCTTTCGGAAACAAGTGGATCGTGGTAGCTACCGACTACCTCACCCGCTACGCCGAGACAAAAGCCCTGCCAAAAGGCAGTGCAGCGAGGTAGCTAAGTTCTTCGTCGAAAATATCGTCCTACGTCACGGCGCCCCGGAGGTCCTTATCACCGACAGAGGAACGGCATTCACTGCCGACTTAACTCAAGCGATCTTGGCATACAGCCAAACAAACCACCGCCGGACGACAGCGTACCACCCACAGACCAACGGCCTCACCGAGCGGCTTAACAAGACGATTGCCGCCATGCTGTCAATGTACGTCGATGTCGAATACAAGACGTGGGACGCCATTCTTCCGTATGTGACCTTCGCATACAACACGGCGGTGCAGGAGACGACGCAGATATCTCCATACAAATTGGTCTACGGAAGGAGCCCGGCAACGACGCTCAATGCAATGTTACCCAACGTCACCGACGAAGAAAACCTCGATGTGAGCGAGTACCTTCAACGCGCCGAAGAAGCCCGATAACTTGCGCGTCTCCGTATCAAGAATCAGCAGATGACCGACAGCCACCGTTACAACCTTCGACGACGCTTCGTGGAATACCAGCCCGGTGAACGTGTTTGGGTGTGGACGCCGATACGCCGACGTGGACTAAGTGAAAAGCTTCTGCGACGGTACTTCGGACCTTACAGGGTGGTTCGACGTCTCGGCCCACTTGATTACGAGGTTGTCCGCGACGGCATCACGAACTCTCAACGACGCCGATCGCGACCTGAAGTCGTCCATGTCGCGCGCCTCAAGCCGTTTCATGCGCGTTAACGAACTGAACCCGTGTTTTTTTTGTATTATTGTTGTATCGCAATTTATTCATTGTACTTTCTTGCATTATTATTGTACTTTCATCTTTAGTTAAAGCATCGGGACGATGCCTTTTTTCAGAGGGGGGCAATGCCACGTTCCATTTCCCAAGTTTTTGTTATCGTCCCAAAACACCACACGATTCTCAGCGCAAACCGCGCCTGCAGTTTTCGAGAAGGTTCCAGACTGTAATAGATCATTTCGATAAGATCACGCCCACTGTGCGAACGGTACAGATTGTTCTGAAACCTACGCCACCGCCAGCGATAACGATAGAACATTCGACGGCAAGAGTATAAAATGCCGACGCGCTTCGCCGCTTGTCAGTTGTTCATCGAAGGCCGACGCTCCGTTCGCCGCTATCAGTCCGAGACTGCTATCTGTGCGAGACTGCTGCTGTAATTGGACTTTCCGTTTACCGGGCACAGGTTCGCCCAAATAAACAGTTAAATCCCAACACGAAGTCTCCTGTCTTCGGCCACGTCACGACCCCGTGACAATGTATAGATTACGATAGTAAGGGAGGTTATTCGGAGTATGAAGCGACATCCTGATAAAGTGTTGGTAGCCAATGCGTGTCATGTGGATGTCATAGAAAGAAAGTTGCACATGCCAGTCACTAACTGAAGTAGATACGCACTAGATTCTTTATTGGCCAATAGTCCATAATAATGCGCGGGAAGTGTTGTATCAATTGATTTGTGGGGTTTAACGTCCCAAAACCACCATATGATTATGAGAGACGCCGTAGTGGAGGGCTCCGGAAATTTTGACCACCTGGGGTTCTTTAACGTGCACCCAAATCTGAGTACACGGGCCTACAACAGGAAGTGTTGTATCACTGTTGTGCACACGTAAATGGGTCACAATTTGTTGCATGCTTGGGCATTCATTAAAGTAGCGTTACTCGCTCAAGCAAGGTGCACCACACATACACCTGCCCCATGCAGTTATATTAAATCGATGAAGGTAATAGTGGAAGTGTCCGTGACCAAAAAATAAGTGTGTTAGGCTTTTAGGAGGAGGGAACCATTGAGGAATTTTGTACGGACTTGTGATCCAATGAAATAGCGCTGTTTCAGGCACCTCAGTCTGCCAATGCGTGTGCCAATATGAATTCAAGATTTTATGAAACTGAGTCCGTATTGACCGAATTGATATTTTGGCGTACCGCACGAAGACTGATCTCCTTCCTGATGTAGCGGCTGCGTCAGCTAGTTCATTTCCCAAAATTCCCATATGGCCAGGTACATGATACAGTTTTACAATTTTGCCTGACGAGATTATATAGTTAAGAAACAGGCTTGATGTTCCAAATTTTTTCGTCGTTATCAGTGAGACTTGAAA
The DNA here is from genome assembly GCA_013436015.1 of Rhipicephalus annulatus. Classification (NCBI taxonomy): domain Eukaryota; kingdom Metazoa; phylum Arthropoda; class Arachnida; order Ixodida; family Ixodidae; genus Rhipicephalus; species Rhipicephalus annulatus. The sequence continues at coordinate 65,952 of WOVY01005128.1, forward strand.
GTTTCAGTAGAGGCGATATACAGTCTGTGTAAATGTGGGCTGGCGTGTTAAAGTGTTTTGTAAAAACGAAATGACGTGCTTTTTGGAATGCAAATAATTCCATGTCGTACGCGCTTGAACCGGTGCAGATCTGAAATTTCCTGACAGTTTATTTTCAATCTTTTGTCACAGCAATATATGCCACTCCCGCCGCGTATGACGTGTATGAGCCGCCAGTGTATACGTGAATGGCTTTTGTTTCAAAAATGACCGCTTCTTGGGATGGTGAGAGTTTAGTGAAACTAAATTTATATTTTTTTTACTGGGATGATGAGCTCACCGACTGCATGGATATAGTATGTCAGCCGGTTTGAATGTTTTTACACCATAGTAAGTTACGTTCCGGAGTATGAATAAGGAAAATTCTGCAGATAGTCTGTCCAACTCTTATGGTAACAGAGACGCCTTAGCGAGAATCTGTAGGGATGACGTACGTGTGGTGTAAAATGCACCTGTCAAAGAAATTAAGACGGTTCGCTGAACTGATAAATCTCGCGTCCTAATGAATTTTGATGGGAACATAGGCCACCATACTGGAGATGCATATGTGAGAGAGGGCAGCATCACTTGACGGTAGAGTCGTCTAATGAGTGTACTGTTTAGTGAACGGTGCGATTTAACAAATGCGAGAAGGCGGGACGTGAACGCTTCAGCTTTTCCTTTAATGTAGTCAATGTGGGTACGAAAATTTAAAGAGGAGTCAAATAATACGCCTAGAATCTTAATTTCTTTTTTGTGTTTGAGAAAAATGCCATCCATGCGGATAGATGGGTGGCGTTTTGATGTACCCAAGTGTCCGTTATTAAAGAACACGAAGAAGGACTTCTTGGTGATTACCGTGACTTTATGTTCACGTGCCCACTCGGATACTAAAGCCAGGACATGCTCAGCTTTTGCATGTAACCGGAGTCTTGACGTATCTGTCATAACAAAGATGGTATTGTCCGCGTACGTCTGTATGTGTACGCCGGGTAGCACGTTAAGATTGAGTAAGCTGTGTATTACTATGTTCCACAGTAGCGCACCGATAGGGGATCCCTGCGGCCTGCCAATGGCTATGTGAATTGTCTCTTGTGCGATGTTGGTTAAAAAAACTTACAGTGCGGTTCAATAAAAAAGATTTGGGTAGGCAGTACAAGTTTTACAGACACCTGTGCTTGCGTATAAAGTTTAATACTGCAGGATGTCAAACGCTATCAAATTCTCCTACAAAGTCAAAGAATATGAGTATGGCAGGAAGTTTGGATGCCTTGTACGCAGCTAATTTGCTTCGCAGTGTGTACAGTGCTAAAGTAGCACTTTTATTGTGCGTAACCGGACGCCCGTAATGGCGAGCCAGCCCCCGAAGAAGGCGATAGCCTTCGACGTAGTCGTCCCCGAGGAGACTAGTCCCGAAGACGTCGTTGACGCGACGTCTTCAATAGTAGGAATCGAAGAAGTGTACTGCGTTCAGCACTTTGGAGGCCGGAACTACCAAGTTACCGTCAACAGTGAGGCCGCTCTGGCCCCAATCGTAGACGCGTCGCACCTTATCATCCGAGGAGAGCACGTCGCCATCGTACCCCTGGGACCCCAAGTGACCCAAGTGACCGTCCTGTTCCTGCCGTGCCGCGTACCCAGCGAAGTCCTCGCACAAGCACTCTCTCCCTACGGGAAGGTGCTGCACATCACCAGAGGACTCATGGGATCGCGCCCAACCGTGACCACTGGGACGCGATATGTCCGCATGGAAATGAAGGCTTCGTCACCGATGCCCAACTACCTCAAGGTCGCGGGCCATCGAGTAATCTGTGACTATAAAGGCATCCAGCGAGTGTGCTGTCGATGTGGAGACAATGGGCACTTCCGCATGAACTGCACAGCTCCGTTTTGTGGAAGGTGCGGCGTTTATGGCCACGACGGGAAAGGCAGCTCCCTGCCGTGTCGCCGTTGTGGGGACCCTTATGCCACCGTTGCCTGCACCATCAGGCCATCGTATTCCGAGGCGGCATCCAAAGATTTCCCTCCACTTTAACCAGGAACGCCATCTAAGAACAAGTGCGACGATTCGTCAACGCGAGCCGCGGTAACCGACCACGACCAAGGTGCGCCAATCGCGACGCTGCACCAGACGCCCACTGCGTCCCCAACGATTCCGGACCTGGTAATATCTCCAGGTACTGAAAACTTAAGTTCCCAGTGTCCCGTGGCCATTTCTGAGGAATGGCAGGCCAAGCCCTCGTCAGACGAAGCGCCTCGTGAGGACGGCGTCTCGGATGGAAATATTGCATCTGACGCTCCTCGCGTTGCTGCTCTGTCGACAACAAGCTCAGGTGTCATCGAGGAGTCTACATCTCAAGACGACGACGCCTGCATCTACGAGGACTCCAGCAGCACCACGAGTGAGGCTCCCCTACAAATTGACGAAGACACCAGCCCCAGTGACATAAGCCAGGACAGTGGAGACGCCTTTGTACCATCCTCGCTCAAGAACCTGGACTCCAAACGCCACCGGATAACTACTCGTGACTAAGAAGCCCCCACCAGAGACAGAAGTCCCCTGCGCACTTCGACGCGATCCCGGAAGCCCCGAGCTTCCGGTGGATCGCCTGGCCGGAAAAAATGACTCAGCCACTTACGGGGCACCGGCTCCCGCACGTGATAAAGGTACCCCTGCATTTGCGTCATCCTATACTATGTTTTCATTTTCTTCATGGCTCTTACTCTAAAGGTTATTACTTTTAACGTTCAAGGTTTCCGCAAACCACAAAAACAGGCTGAGGTATTGGCTTTTGCGCGTTCAGTGCACTGTGATTTGCTGTTCGTGCAAGAAACAAATTTTTTCAAGCTTTCTGATGTACTCGCTTCCAAGCGCGCGTTCAATATTGTTTCTTTTCGTACGCCAGCACGCGTTCGACTGGCGTCGGAGTCATTATTTTTAACCGAGGTCTTTTACGTGACCATCATGTTTCCTTCGATGCCTTCGGACGCGTGCTGGCGTTCGATTGCACCTTTTTTTGTTAAGAATAAGATTTGTTACCGCGTATGCCCCAGCGGCACGCGTGAACTGAAACGCGTTCTTCCAATCTCTTGACGCGTTCCTTTTAAATTCCCAACATGTGGTACTTTTAGGGAATTTCAATTGTGTCTTAGACTCACACGCAGACGTTCGAGGTCCGGGTCACGGCCGGTCAAACTGGAATGCCAGAGAACTCGAACGTATAGTGCAGCAATTAGCATTGAGTGACATTCATCAAAGTGTGCATGGCAGTAATTATGCCTATACTTGGTGTCGAGCAGCGTCGAGCAGCCGAATCGATCGCGTGTATGCATCCCCCAGTCTCATTACCTACGTTCACGACACCGGGGTAATGTCATTGCCACCGACACCAGTGTACATTAGCGACCATCGGCCGGTTATTTTCTCTCTCCGCCTGCCAGCGGGGACGCCAACGATTCACAGACCATGGCGTCTCGATTGCCGCGTCCTCCAGGACTCTCAGTCTACAGAAAAATTGTCCCGAGCGTTAGGCGCATCGCTCATTGGTACGGATGTAGCTGATTGGGATCGCCTCAAAGAACAGTGGTGCCATCATTGCAGTGCGTCGGGCAGAGGACTTTGCACCCGTATGTCGAAAGATGCGTCATTGTTAATCCAGAAGATACGCATTGCCAATCGAGGTCCCAATCATTACACTGTAATGCGGGCATGGCAAGAGGAGCTCGTTGAACGGTACCAACGTACTATGCGCGCTTCTTCACTCTCGGCTGCAGCTTGGCGCTGTAGACCTGCACCGTGTGCGCACCCTGAGGTGCTAAGGTGTGCACGAAGAGCTCTGCTTTGTCCACCAGGCTCGCCTGCCCACTCGCTGAACTCTCCCGCCCCAGCTGCTGCGGGTACGCGCGACTTTCAGGAATTCACTCAACACTTTCAGTCAATAGCTCAATCTGGTGCTAATGTCTGTTACCCAGGATCCGTTTCTTCGCATCCCCTGCTAAAAGCTTTACCTCAAGATTCCAACACGTCAAATGACGTCCTGCTATTACCGCCATCCGATGACGAAATCAAGGGCGCATTAGACGCAATCAAAAAGGGATCGGCCCCAGGGCCTGACGGACTCCCTGCAGAGTTTTATGTACAGTTCTGGCCCATCATTGGTCCAACTATGTCACGCGTCATTCGCAAGTGTTTCCAAGATATTACACTTCCAACCTCTTTCCACAAAGGCCTTTTAACACTAGTTCCCAAGAAAGACCCAATGTCCACGCGACCAGAAGATTGGCGCCCTATTACCCTGCTCAATGTAGATTACAAGCTCTTGGCTAACATTTTGGTGCGTTGAATCAGTCCATTTCTTGCAACATTATTCGCTCCCCACCAGGTCTGTTCTGTTCCAGGCCGAGAAATACACACCCATACGTGGTTAACGCGTGACATCATTCAATACACCATTAGCCGATGTGCGCAAGGACTGTTGGTTTCATTAGATCAAGAGAAAGCTTTTGATTTCGTAGAACGTGGCTACATACTAAATGTTTTACATGCATACGGATTCCCGGATAAGTTCATTGACCTCATCCACGCGATGTACACTAATTTAGAAAGTACCCTTTACTTAGATTCCCGTGATAGTCACGCATTTAGAGTCACGCGTGGGGTCCGTCAAGGGTGTCCCCTCTCCCCAGTGTTATTTATCCTTGCATTAGAGCCCTTCTTAAGGGCCGTTGAACATCACCCGCAGATTCGTGGCTTACCTCTACCCGGTAACACTCAAGTAAAGGTCGCTGCATATGCAGATGATATTACTCTATATGTACATAATGAACAGTCGCTGCAGCATGCTCTTGATGCATTCAATGATTTCGGTATTATCTCCGGTGCAAGGTTAAACTCTTCTAAAAGCCAGTATTTTTTCATTGGCAACCCTAGTGGTCGTATTAACATCACGTCGCCTTTACAGTGGTCTCCTGAGATTTCAATGCTTGGAGTTACTTCCACTGTATTTGGCATGCTGGATAGCATCTGGTCATCCGTTGTACAAACTCTTCTAAATGATATCAAAGCAGTCAGGTACTTCTAATTCCCCCTCTTGGAACGGCGATACTTAACTCAAACGGTGTACCTAGGAAAATTTTGGTACCTTTGCCATTCTGTTAAACCACCGCTCCACGTCTACAGAAAAGTGCAAAGCTGCATCAGTTCATTTTTTTGGTCTGGTGGCACAGAATTGTTATCGCGCCCAGCGTTAGCTCAACCGCGAAATCAAGGCGGTTTTGCATTCCCCGACGTTTCCATCGCGGCTTCTACATTGTGCCTCCGCACCCTATTGCGAATACTAAGAAATGATGACATGCCAGCTCAGACACTGGCTCGCTACCATCTGGGGCCATCACTACGCGTCTTCTTGCCGGATAGCGAAATAAACAAAAGTCCCCAATCAACTGAATTACCATCTTTGTATCGAGCCCTTCTGGCATTTCACCGACGTTTGGAAGCTACGTGCCTAGAGATAGAGGTGGTCGATTCTAAAGTGGTGGACACAATGGCCGCCCTTCTACGGCCCTTGGTGCCCCAGCATCGTCAATCTGTAATGAGCCACGCTTGGAAACCAATAACTGCCGCAGTGTTGCCAGGGCATCTCAGAGACTTTGTCTGGAGGTTGGGCTGGGGCTTGCTCCCCACGCGAGATCGGTTGCAGCGATGGCAGGTGGTTCGCACTTCCACTTGCCCCAACTGCGTCATGGTAGAGACCAATCGACATGCGACGTTTGAATGTGTGGTTTTCCGCCTTTTTTGGCGTGCGGTTAATGCTGGTTTTGGGGGACAGGGTGTGCGAACTTTCGTGTCCAACGGCCGATTGCCGCGTAGCCGCTTCTCCGTTCTCTTAATAGTTGCGGGGCTGTTCAGCCTTTGGAGAAACCGATGTGAGGCCGTAGCTGCCGATTGCCGCCGGCGTGCCTTGTGGCCGATACTGGGGAGAATGAGACGAGAGATCTTCGCGTTCCTCTCCGAGGAGCTTTTCTTCCTCTGGGAGCAAGAGTTTCTGCGGCATTGGTCGTGCCCTTTCGTCAAGGTGGAACACGAAAGGATTCAACTCATTTTTCGACCGACTTTGTGCTAAGCAGCGCCCGTTGAATTGTTATATATGATTTCATTTGTTACAAATTGTGTTTCATTTGGATCTATTGTATCGTTATACCCTTGTATCGTGATATCACATTTATTTCTTGTGTACATGTATGCCAACATAATCATGTATATTAGAGCAAATGTCTTCACTGTAACGTAGTGATGTTAGTCGTGAAATATAGATGTGCCGAAGTGTATGTGCCCTGTTACTAGAATGGTATGAAGCCTTTGTGTTCTGTACATGCTGTAAATAAATTTTTTCGAGAGAAAACCGTATTGATTATTGTGAAGAACCTCATTATTGTGCAGGAAATAATACAAAAGAGCATTTAGGAGTCTTTCCAATACTTTACTGAAGACAGAGTTCAATACTATTGCTCTATATGCCTTAGGTGAATTGAGCGGACGACCTGCCTTCGGTATGGATATTACACTTCCTCTTCTCCAAGCCTGCGGGAAGTGTCCGATTCTTAAGGCGGCATTGAACACAAAATAGAAAATTCGGGGATGGTATTCAAATAATCCTTTAATGAACGGGTATAGGTTAATTCATCGTGTCAAGGAGCATAGTGTGAATCGCCCTGTTTTATCCCACACTCCATCTCAGATATTGTAAAGGAGGTTCAGAAGCGTGTCACGGGTAAGGGCTAACCACAATGTCACGCATGATAGTGTTGATTTTGATTATTGATATGTAGGGTTTAACGTCCCAAAACCACCATATGATTATGAGAGACGCCGTAGTGGAGGGCTCCGGAAATTTCGACCACCTGGGGTTCTTTAACGTGTACCCAAATCTGAGCGCATGGGCCTACAACATTTCCGCCTTCATCGGAAATGCAGCCTCCGCAGCCGGGATTCAATCCCGGACCTGCGGGTCAGCAGCCGAGTACCTTAGCCACTACACCACCGCGGCGGGGCACGCATGATAGTGTGGTGCATGTTGTCTTCAGAACAGCTGTCCACTGCTATGAAGTAGGAGCCGGGCGGACTCCATTACAGAAGTTGTGCGAGTGCCATTAGGTAAATCTAGAGGAGGAAGAAAAGTTACTTGGTGGTGTTTTTGAAATACTGTTTTGAAAACATCACCATATGAACATTTCTTAGTAAGAAAGTCACAAATGTCTTTATGAAACGATGATTTGGCTTTCCTGATATTATCCTTGTAGGTGGAGAATGCGTCAATGTACAATTTGCAATACATGTCTCGAAGGAGGGGGGTCGGCTGCTCGCTGGTATCGTCGTCGCATAGCCCGAACATGCTTACGTTCGATAGTCAACTCTGGGGTCCACCAACCATTACCTAATTCACTACGCGATGTTACGCGTCGTGAATAACGTTAGCCTAAAGCGGAGTATATGGCATAAAACTTGTCTCCAACCATGTTTAAGGCTTTAGGTGACCCAATGTTGCAGCCGAGTATCTTTGTGAACCTAGTGTCGTCCTTTCATTTGTGAAGAATTTTCGCTCTTCTTAGAGAATGTTATCGTTTAGCACTGCTGGTATGTGCTTGCGAGAACGAAAATTCAATGTAGTTGTGGTCCGAAAGAGTAGCAATTCGGAAAACCTTCCAATGGTAAGCATCCCGAATGAGGTCGTGCGAAACTATAGTTAAATCTATCCATGAATCTGCATACGGAGTTGTGAAAGTTGGAGGGGGGGTGGGGGTGTTCAATATGACCAAGTCATTTGCCATCACGAATTAGACTACTTGAGAGCCGCGAACATCTCCTATAGCCAGCCCCCACATTCTATGCTTAGAATTGAAATCTCCGGCTATGATGACAGTACAACCTGTGATTGTTGAAACTACACATTGCAACTCATACAGAACTGGATCAATAGGTCTTTGTGGCGGGGCGTGTACAGCTATCAGTAATAATTTTTGGTCATGGTTTTTACACTTTACTGCAACAAAAAGGCGAAATTAAAATGTTTTTGCGTCAGGTATTCTATCAATAATTCCGTAGCATCACGTGTATAGTCCAGATTAGCCTGTGAGAATTTTAAGTTATTCCTGTGAGTCATGATAGTTCTGATCAATTTTCATTGAGAAGCGCGACGCCTTTCCTGAAAGGAAAGTGCGAAAAGCAGTAAGAAGCCTTTTTTCATGTATTTCAGTGTGACCCACGCAACCAGACAATATCTTGAGGGAAATAAATACTGTGTAATGTTGTAGGATGAGTAGTTACGTGTAAGTGTGTGCCATCTGGTGTAATTTTGTGTATGAATATGCCATGGTTAGAAGAATGACAGCAAAAGCAGCGACCTCCATGTGTTCCATAGAAATGAGTCGAAAATAATGCGTGCACTAATGTAGGAAACCGTGAATAACACTGCACGTTGTAAAAGTCGCTACGTCCCTCTTTGATGCACACGCCTCTTAGACTATGCATAGTCCGTTATAGCCCTCATACGGGCGACATGTTCTCGAAATATAGGACACATTTCGCGTCCAGTTGGATAGGAACTAGGCCTTGCGGCCTTTAGACATTCGTTGCAAACAATTCCTGGGCCGTTCATTCTAAGAGTGCATGCTTCACCAAGATGTGTTCCCGTGCACTTCGTACACACCATTTTGTCAGGTTCGTTGGCAACAAGACCAGACTTTCTTGTATGGTCGTATGTCGCACAGTATGTGCACAATGTCACACGAAAGTCCTCATTCACGCTACATGCAGTCCAACCGAGAAGAACTCGTCCCTGAGCAAGAAGTGAGCGACAGGTGGAAGAATCCACTTCGAGCACATGTGTGAAGTTGCCCGATCGCTCCTTGTACGGTACCGCCACTCAGCATGCAGTCGGGTATAAATGTAGGTTCACGTTGCGCATGTTTAGCTGACAGATGATGTTGGCGGCTGGAATATTGTAGTTTACACCGGTGAGTCTGACGCGAGGTTTTCGCTTTTGGGGCAAGCGGACTGATAATGTCATGCTTGTGATTGTGTTCTTTTCAAGTGCATTCTTTTGCGCTAGTAATAGATTTATGGTCATTTGTTAATATTGTTAATCCATGACGTGTCTTTCTGATAGTTCGCCAATGTTTTCCTTTATAGGGTCAATGTTTGACCCGTGACCTCATTGGCAGGGTTGGTAGACGGAATGAATGGTGTTAGAAACATAATATAGTTTATGCTCTCGCCTGGTGGTGTGCGTTGTGGGTTAATCAGCGATTTTCGACAAGTGCGATGGCAGTAAAGGGTGAGAACAAGTCTCCGGCCAAATGGGTGGGACCGCGGTAGGACGCGGCGTGTTCGCGCGGCTACCACCGCAAAAGTCGCAGCCGTTTGGGCAGCCTGAGGAGCCGAGAGTGCCGCACCGAGACAGGCGGAATGTCTCGATAGGGCCAACTGGTGACGAAGTTCGTTCATTCGGCCGCCTTGGTTTGCTGCAAGTGCTCGGATATCAACACACTCATGTACAATTTGTCGGAGCAAACCAATAATCTGAGACCTATGGGTATTAGTTACCTAACATGAGGCATGGAATAAAATATCGTGGACCTGTTTCTGATGTGCGATCACGCGGTGGAAAGAATCTTGCGCCATTTCATCACTTACGGCAGCCAGCCTTGAATTTTGCGCCATACCCACTGCAGCAGGCAACTGAATGTCAGGAATTTCAGGGATTGCCGGGACGGAAGTAAATGGAACATTCTGCAAATCTACATTGAGCAGCGCCCTGTAGACTTCCGGCGAAAGCGCCCAACTATCCGATCGAGGCGGATCCCCCGGACCAGAGTGACCGCCTGCTATCGGAGGCTGTACAGAAACGGCCTGTGGCTCAGATATACCTGGGCGGGTATGAGCCAGCCATGTTGGAACCGGCAACCTACGGCCTAAGGTACGACTGGTAATTGCGGCCACATGACCACTGAGAGAGTTTCGAGTCCGTGTCGAACGGAATTCCAAGGTGTTCGAAAGCAACTCCTGAATAAATTCAGGGAGCCGGAAAAGAGAATAGCTGATCTTTTGCAGCAAAACAGCGAAGCCTGTGCACGTCAAGCATCTTCTCTTTCTTCGTCGTCGTGTGTGCGTGTGTGCGTGTGTTTAGATGTTAGCAGAACGTACGAAAGTTGAATAGAAATGTTATGTTCTGGTGGCCTGAGTATAACTTAGCACACGAACGAAGAGTCACCCTGTAACATGCTTTAACGCGGCTTATCAGACCTTGGAACTGTGTATAGCTCTTTCCTTAAAAAAGAACCTCTTCCTATTGAAAATTATCGTACTGATCGACTACGGCGAGATTTGCTTCGGCGGGTAAAAGCATGACCACCGCTTAAGCTTTAACCCTGACGCCGAGCCAACTTAAAACACTCACGGCCGAGATTCCTGCCGAAAATTTCGCAAAGTACCAAAGCCTTGAAAAACACCGCGACAAGGTTTTTTTTCGTATGCAAACGTAATTAATTGTTGTAGCGCCTAAGAATGATATTCTGATAGTAGCAGCGCTTCGTTTCTAAATCATGTCAGCGCGAAGTGAGGAAAAAAAATAAATTGGGTATGTGCATGCATTCATTGCAGGGGGAGGGAGTTTTGGACGAAAATTTTTTGGGGAAAAAGTTTTGACCCCCCCCCTTGGCTACGCCACTCGATGAACACCTTAAGAGCTAAATTACGAAAGAAACAACAGTCACATGCAAACCGCATCTTTATTACTGTTTTCCACTGCTTTTCCACTTTCTGCTTTCCTCTCCTGAATGTTCTTCATGCTTTGCCCAACCGCTGATATCGCGTCAACGTGCTGGCGTGTGCTGGCCGGCTGATTGTGTTCCGGAAGTTGGTTGAGCATGAGGACTACACTCTTAGAAATGATTGCTTGATTCATGTGTGGGGTCTAACGTCCCAAAACCACCATATGACGATGAGAGACGCCTACACACTTAGAAAAAAGGTAGTAGTGCTTGCTAACTTTGGGGTAGTAATGGTTTGTCACATATTTTACAACCCTGATAGTAAGCGCAGTTAGTAACGGTGAGGGTGGTAACAGTCATTATCTCTGCTGTTACTACCAGCAGTTAGTAACTGTTCCTACCCTAGCCGTTACCACCCATTGGTAGTAACTTTTAAAGGTTTAAAGAAAAAAGTAGTAACCGATACTACGCAGGTAGCATAAATATTATGCATTTTGGCATATTATTTCTCCACTGTTAATGTTGGCTAATCAATGTTTTACAACTAGACAAATTTGCTTAAGAAGCGGGGTGTGAAATGAATGCGAAGAATGAACAGACCAAAGAAGTTCACTATTTTTTACGCTCGCTCGCTCTCCGGCGCGCCGATGCTGATGATTTGAACACTTGCTCAACTTGGGCGCAAACGAGCTCAACTTTTGTTTTTCGCTTGTAAGCTCCACATCTGTTCATTACTGCTAGGTTATTTCGCCACGCCAGCAAGCGATCACGCGGAAACGTGATGACAGTACAAGCAACCATGGATGTTGTGCCAAACGAGGCTCTGCTGCCCATCTTGGCGTTAGTGGATGGCACGAGTCTCATCAGGTGCAAGCGGGTGTGCAAGTGGTCGCTGGCTCTGGTGGAAACGATACTGCAACACGGCCATGCCAATTGGAGAATGATATGCAAGTCAGAAATTCACCATGACGTTCTGTATGAACTGCTCGATGATTCATGTCTATAAAGGACGATTCTCGACCTGTGCAAGTTGACTGGTTCAGTGTATATAAGTGTTGGACAACATAAGGGTTGTTTCAAAGCTTTCGTATGACATTCGCAACCTGAGACCTTTCAAAGAACAAGTGACGTGCCTCAAGACATCAAGGAGATGTGATTGTGAGTAACCACACGTCAGGAGTCGTATCTGTTTGGAATGCTCGGGACGGCTGGCCGATAAACTTAATTGAAACACGTGCAGATTCAATCCGGGATCTCACATTGTTCAATCTACATGGGTACTGCTACACTGTGATCCGCATTGGCGTGCCGGAGAGTGAATTTCAATTATCATTGGCAACGTGGCACGCTTCCTCTTGAATGGAAGCACACGGAGGTCATATTGACACCGAAGCCGGGCAAAAAACTCCAGATCGAAAGCCTTCGACCAATATCCTTCACTTTCTGCCTTGGTAAACTCTATCGAGCGCGTCATCACTAATTACGTGCAAGATTATCTCGAGGACAATGACATTTTCCCGCACTCGATGTACGGGTTCCGCGCACATCTTTCAACGCAGGATGCACTGCTACAATTAGAAGAAGTCATTGATAACGCCCCCCAGCAAGAAGAAAACATTATCTTGACTTTAGACGTTAAGGACGCATTTGATAACGTTAGCCACCAGGTCATACTTGAGGGCCTCGAGGCTCTTCATTGTGGGTAGCCCCTCTACAGTTATGTTCAGGCCTTCTTGTCGGACCACACTGCCACTGTCGGTCTTGGCTCCATCCGATCACATGTTATCAGGCTTCCGAACAAGGGCACCCCAGCAGTGCTCAGTGATTTCCCCGCTACTCTTTAATCTAGCTATGGTTGGCCTGGCACATGAACTCCACCGCATCGATGGCATCCGTCACGCAATGTATGCGGACTATATCACCGTCTGGGCCACGCGGGGGTCCCTTGGAGAAAAAGAAGATAACCTGCAGCAGGCAGCCACATGCGTCGAACAATACGCGCAGGCACGAGGCCTGGCCTGTGCAACAGAAAAATCTGAGCTTCTGCGAATTTATCGACGCAAGCTCGCACCATCGGCGCAGAAAAACCAAGGCACCCGCCTCCAGGTCGTCCTTGCTAGCAAACAAATCTAAGAGAAATCCATTATTCGAATATTAGGCTTGTGGGTACAGTCGAACCATCATGTGAATCACACACTTTCCCTTCTCCGCACCACTACACTGCAAGTATCTCGGGTAGCCACTCGTCGCCATGGCATGCGCGAGGAGGACACCCTGAAACTCATACGTAGCCTCGTGGTCGGTCAGGTGGCCTACAGTTTGCCCTACCAACGCCTCACTAAAAGCGAACAGGGCCAAGTAAACGCAATGCTCCGCAAGGCCTACAAAGTGGCACTCAAGCTACCACCGGGCACTCCTTCTAGCAAGCTCCTCGCATTGGGCCTACACAACACCTTTGAAGAACTTTTTGAAGCGCAACTCGCCACACAACTGCAGCGGCTCACGCAAACACCTACAGGCCGTGACCTGCTCCTGCGCCTTCGCTACGTGAGCCAGTTTCATGACGCAGCTCATCGCAAGCCCATTCCGGATCAACTTTGTGCCACTTATAAGGTCGCTCCCATCCCCCGCAATATGGATCCCCGACTATATCAGGGCCGGTGGGAAGCCAGAGTGGAAGCTCTCGAGCGAACTTATGCACACAAGAACACTACGTGCTATGTTGACGCCGCCAACTACGAACATGCAAACAATAAGGCTGTAGCCACAGTCATGGACCACACACTCACAGAACGTACCAGCGCTTCCGTGCGGTGCCGCAACATCACCGAGGCTGAAGAAACTGCCATCGCGCTCGCTCTCGCCCTCGGTCACAGACAAGGAAGGTCGCTGACAGTTCTCACGGACTCTCAAGCAGCTTGCCGCAACTACCTACAGGGGCGCATCAGCCAACCCGCTCTCAACGTCATCCTGAGCGCTGCAGACACTGGCGAGCATTACATTACACATCCACTCAGAATTATATGGACTCCGGGCCACATGAGACTGGAGGGGAATCAGGCAGCGGATAGGGTAGCTCGAGGGTATGCGAGCCGAGCACCTTCGAACTCCGCCCCTGAGGAACTCGTTTCGACCCTTTGCGCTTATTCGGCCATCCTAAACCATTACAGGGGACTTAGGAAAGCTTATTCGCTACCACACCGAACACTAAATAAAGAGGAATCGGTCAGCTGGAGGCAAATTCAAACCAGCACGTTTCCAAATTTGCGCATCCTGAGTAAAATGCACCCCTCGGCATACTCTCCTCTCTGCCCATGGTGTTCAGCTAAAGCCACTCATACCACGTCACGTGGGAGTGTCAGGCTATTACAGCCTTACAACCAGTACAAAATCCAACAGCGGAGTGATGGGAGGAGCTGCTGGCCAGCGAGAACCTGGACGATCAGTTGAGTCTGATCAACCGGGCCCGCAGAGGGGCTGCTGCAAGCGGAGCCCTAGACTGCAAGCGGAGCCCCCCCCCCCCCCTGCCCACCGCAAGCCAAGCATCTCCGACTACTCGGAGCTTCTCCGCAGGAAATTTCCTGTAAATAAATAAATAAATATGTTTTCACCACCTCCACAACCGGAGAGCGAGTGAAGTCCACTATTTTTTACGTATACATGTAGTAAGAAGTAAGCGTGGGGTATATATATAACCCCTACTTTGCAGGGGCATGTCTGGCACAGGAGAGCACTTGCGTTTCAGGATCAATTTTTACAAATATAAACCTATAGCACTATATCATACTACCTGGTTACGTGTGTTTGGTGACGTAGCATAAGACTTTTAATCAGACATGCTTATAAAAAGTTATATAACATATTTTTTATTATAAAATGGCCACAAAAAGGCATTATGTACTGTGGCAGGAGCAATGTACCGAATTCATTCTCAGTGCATTTGAATGCTTCACACGACTAATATAACTGCGTTTAAAAGGTAATATTCGTTCAGGGGTTTGGCTCGCCAAAACAATAATAATATTTGGAGACACGCCACAGTGAATTAGCTGTGACTGTCCTCGAGGCTAATTGTGACCGTCTGGTTATTTTGATCTGCCGGTTTTGGTAATATGTGCTGTAATTTACTAAGTTTGTTGTGATTGTGTATTACGATACGTGTAGCACTTGCTTATGGTTCGTTAACTTGTACTTCTTCGTTGCGACAATATCAAAATGACGTTTACATATCTCGGTTGCGTAACTTAAAACAAAATGTATTTTTTTGATCTATGGATACCTTCTGCGTCATTTTTCTGTGTAATAATTATACGTCGAGACGATTCAATATTGGAATAGATAGCCAAAATCCGGGTAGCAAGGAGGTAGTAACGGGGCAAGAAAGGTATTAACTGCTGCAGTTACTACCTCTTTCATTTCAGCTACTAACTGTTTACTAACACAGGCAGTAAAGAGGTCGCAAAAAGTTAGTAACGGTTGCAGGTAGTAACTGTTTACTAACGTAGGTAGTAAACAGGTAGCAAAAGGGTAGTAACGGTCGAATAAAGGTAGTAACCACTGCAGTTACTACCTATTTGCCTGCAGTTGCTACCCTTATACTAACTTTTTTTAAGAGTGTAGGTTGAACCCTATATAATTTCGAACATTTAGTTTTTCAGGCGACGTGAAGAACGGTCTTAAACTCTAGAAATCACAGTGAATTCGCTGTATGCATATATGTTAGAGCCGATCGCCACGGTAATGGCTCGTTCACACTGCGCCGAATCCGATTCGGCGGCGGCGAGATCCACCGAAAGGGCCCTGTACGCACCGATCGCTCTCGGGCCGATTTTTGTGGTGGGGTCTGCCATTGGATCGGCTCACAGCGAACCAATAGGAGCGCATGCCGAGGATTCTGAAAAATGGCAAGTCCAACTCGCTCGTCATGTTACAGTCATGTAACGTGCGCTTAGCGAGAATGCCCATCGAATTAAAACTTAAATCGAAACTGAAATTTATTCCGCAACAAAATGTCACTAGGAGGGCAGATGAAAGCTGTGGTGCGCAACCACCCCATCCTACACGACAAACGTTGCCCCAAGCCCAAGAACAGCTTGCCAAAGGATGACTTGTGGGATAAAATAGGAAACGATGTCGAATTAACTGGTAAGTACTAGTCCCTCTGCCTATGTGGATTTGCTCCTTAAACTGTGAACAGCTTTATATGTAGTTCCGTTTCTCTTCCCAGTTGCAACGATCGTTGAAACGTGCAAATGGAAAAGATTCAGCTCCTCACGGGCGCACTGAAGTTGCCAGCGACCGGCAACATATACGTGGAACAGCGCATCCATCCCGCGCGGGCCCCGTGGTTGATCGTTCACTCGGCAGATAGCGCGCTTTGGCTATTCGACAAATTTGGCGGTGCGGTGCACGTCCAGTGCGAACGACGCTGCGTTTCAGCGACAGGAGAATTTCACTCGCTCCCAAGAGTGGTTGCTTCAGTGTGAACTAGGGGTAAGACAGACGACTGAAGTAGGGTGCCTGAGTGGTTTCTCTCGCCCACCGCTCCGTGCAGGGTAGGGATATTGTTTGACGGGGTGCTCGCCGCCGCGACCAGTTTTTCCCAGCGATCGCCGCCATTGCCGATCTCGCTTCTCATATAGCGACGGGAGTGAAGAAGGAGCTGCGGCCCCTCAGTCACTTCTTTTTTTAGTAAAATGACTGGGTGTAGCGTGCCCATGTGCACGAACTGCAATAATGGTTAAAAACTCGACCATTTTTGAACAGAGCACAAAAAAAAGGCTGCGATGAATCGTGAAGATTGAGCTAGACAAGTGAGAGCCTACGAAGTACTCATGTGTATGCAGTGCGAATATTACGACACGTATTCTTTTCTCGTCGGAAACTTTTAAACGTATTTTCACAAATATGTAAACGGGTCAGTGGGTCACTTTGTCGATGCTGTAAATGCTTCACGTCTAAGTTGCAGCTTTTCTTTTCTTTTGCAATCTCTAAACGCGTGGCCATGAAAACATGTGGCGCCACCGCAGTATTTTGAGGCTGCTAGCGATTTTCAGGCACTATATATATCAACAAAATAGGCTGCTTGTTTGTAAATTGTGCATTCACCGAAAAGTATTTTTCATCACTCTTTTGCCATTCGAGAAGTTCATTAAAAGCTTTGCGGTATACTGCGCTTCTCTAATCATTTCTTCTATGCTAAGCTAAGCACGAAAATTCATGGTTAAAAACGGACTTACAGGCACACGGAAGCAAGACATGCGCGGGGGCAAGCCTTCCAGTCGCTGATAAATTTCATCATTATTGTTTTCTTTCAGAATGGGCACGGTGGGCCTGGCCGAAGCACGTCACTCACTAAGCCGTTCTTCTGCTTTTTGCAGTGCCTGCTTCTCTGGGTCACTGGGCTGTCAGTGCTTCGCCAACCCCATGGTGAAATACCGGCATCCCTTCATCAGCTGAAGGACCAATTTGAGGCGCTGACATGTAACAATGTTAATCCAACGAAAATCGCCACCCATCTCAAGGAAGCTACAACGCCCCTTGGATACGTGACGTCATCTAGCGTCACCCGCATAAAAGATTCAGTTCATCAGTTTATCTTAAGTGGGCACGGTGGGCTTGGCCGAAGCATGTCACTCACTAAGCCGTTCTTCTGGTTTTTGCAGGTTTGTTCTAGCTCTTCTACGTTTATTAGCGACTGTCGTTTCTTGCTAGTTCTGCCGTGCCCACGAAAGTGTTGTGAAATATATCATGAGTGTTTTTGTTCACTAAAACTGTCACTTAGTGGTGATGTTGAAGAAAATCCGTGACCAACTAGCGCTGAATTTTTGCACAAAATTCTTGATAATCAGAATCTGCTACAAAATGACTTAGCTGACTTGAAAACTAAAACAGAAAATATGAAGCCGGGACGAGAGAGTTGTTTAAGCAGCTTCAGGCCCAGGTCTCGGATCTTAAATTCAATATGGCTGGCTTAGGTTGTCTTGAAACTCGGTAAAAACGTTTCAGTAGCCTGTAAAAAATCGCGCTAGCAAAGTAGCATCGATATCGAAGCCAGAAGTAGGCACTCGAACGTAGTTATTCAAGGTATCCTTGAAGAGCCAAACGAAACAAACTGATCTGAAGCGTAAAGTTATTACTGAAACACTTGAAAATAGGGTAGGTGTTAAGTGCATCTCTACTGGCCGTATTCACAGACTTGGAAGGACTGGGTCTAAAAGACCAGTAATAATGTTTCTACAGGATTATAACGAGAAAGTAGCAATTTTTAAGAATGTTTCAAGGCTGAAGGGATCAAACAATTTTGTTCAGAATGACTATTCGCAAGTCACTTTGAAGAAACGTAAGCTATTGTGGGAAAGTGCGAAGCATGACAAGTCGCTCGGAAAGAAAGTTTCACTTCAGCACGATAAGCTACGGATTGATAATGATGTATTCATCTGGAATGAAACAACAAACCAACGTGAGAAAACTTCTGGTTTTCGTGCCAATGTACATTCTACTTGACAAGTCAAGGAAAGGCTTGTCAGATTACTGAACATTAACGCACGCAGTATAGTGAATAAAACTAATAAACTAGAATCGGTTCTTTTGTCGCCTTTCCCACATGTTATTGTTTTAACAGAAACCTGGCCACACGATGAGGTTAGTGACAAAGACTTAATCCCACCTGGCTACAAAGTAATTCGAAGAGATAGAACCTCTAGGGGTGGTGGTGTGGCCATTGTTGCGAAGTCATCTGTTCAGGTAATTTCGTTGATCCAATCGATGATGATGATAATATATGGTGTTTCTGGCGCAAGGGCCATTCGATGGCCAAAGAGCGCCAGTTCATGGGACAAGGAATGTGGACAATGATTGTGATTAGCGGCTGTATAAGGACCATAAAATTCCTCGCGGTAAGGCGGGTAAAAACATACAAGTAATAAAATCATGACCATGCCGTGAAAGGTGTGTGTGGTGTGAATAGATGACAAAAGTTGGTGATAATAAAAGACTATGGTGGATATGTATGGAATTAGCACAATTGCCTCACTCGTTCGTACCCTTGCATCCAAGGGCCGTGAGGCAAGTGCTTTCTTGTGTAGCCACCGCAGCAAAAACCTCTTTAGAGAGGTTGTGCTACGGAATGCCCGGGTATATAATATTAAAACTATGAATTTCTTTAAAAAACGCTAACAATGATTTGTGACTAAAAGTGGTTCCCTACCGACGAACATTGCAGGGTGTAAGGGCATATGTTGTCGGTAGGGTAATGGAAAGTGTCGTTTTCTTACAGTGTCTAATTGTTTGCACTGAATTAAAATGTGAACGACTGTTAATGCTTCACCACATCTGTCGCACAATGGTGGATTGTCACCAGACAAAAGATATGTGTGTGTCGCGTAAGTGTGTCCTATCCTGAGTCTTGTTAGTGTTACCTCTGTTAGACGTGATTTTGATACTGGTGGCCAATGGCCAAGGTGTGGCTTGATAACGTGTAGTTTGTTTTGTGTGTGTGTATCCCACTTGCTCTGCCAGTAGTCCCTGAGGTTTTGTTTGAGAGACGGCTTAAGATCAAGGGCCGGGATTGATACGGATGTAATGGCGGTGCTCTCATGGACGGATGCAGCGAGCTGATCCGCCCTCACGTTGCCTTGGATCTCACGGTGCCCTGGCACCCAGCACACTACAACATGTTGTTTGAGTGTATAGAGTGTGCACAAAATGGAGTAAAGTGAGACAAGGACCGGGTTTTTTTTTGTTTTTTAAGACTGTGCAGAGCCGTTACCACACTGAGGGAGTCTGTATAAATTACTGCTTTTCGTATTTGTAATTGTTTGATGTGCTTGGCTGCCACAAGTATCGCGTAGGCTTCCGCTGTGAAAATACTTGTGCCTGGATGTAGAGGGCCAGCATCCGAAAAGGAAGGGCCAACAGCAGCGTAGGACACAAAGGAGTTGGACTTAGAGGCATCTGTAAAGAACTCAGGACGTGTGTAGTTGTGTTGAAGTTCCAGGAAGTATGTTCGAATATGGTCAATAGGCGCATGTTTAGTAACTTCTAAGAACGACACATCGCAATCTATAGTCTGCCACTGCCACGGTGGCGGGTATGCTACAGGAGCCATTAAACTGTGTTCAAGTGACACTCCAGTGTCCTCAGCTAGACCCTTCAGGCGAACTGAGAAGGGCTGCCCCATCGAAGGCCTGTTTTGAAACAGAATGGAGCTCGACAAGTCAATAATAGTAGAGTATGAGGGGTGCTTCTCGTCTGCTTTCTCCTTAAGAAAATAAACAAAGGACATGTAAGTTCTCTGCAGATGAAGCGACCACTCATTTGACTCAACGTAAAGGCTTTCTACGGGGCTGGTGCGAAAAGCACCCGTAGAAAGCCGGATGCCCAAATGGTGCACGGGGTCCAGCATCTTCAACGCACTTTGAGTCGCAGAGTGATAAACAATGGCCCCATAATCTAAGCGGGTGCGAATGAGGCTTCTATACAGGTTCATGAGACATTGCCTGTCACTACCCCACGTAGTACGTGACAACACTTTTATAACATTCATGGCTTTTAAACATTTTGTTTTTAAATACTTGATGTGCGGTACGAAGGTCAACTTGTTGTCCAAGATTAAGCCTAAGAATTTATGCTCAGCATTGACAGACAGACGTTGACCGTTCAGTTCAATGTCAGGTTCTGAGTGCACGCCTCTCTTTCGGGAGAACAAGACACAGGTACTTTTTTCTGGGTTCAGCCGGAATCCGTTTTCCTCTGCCCATTTGGACACCTTGTTTAAACCTAACTGAACCTGCCGCTCACACATTGCTAGGTTGCATGACTTAAAGCCAAGCTGGACGTCATCGACATATGTGGAATAGAACATGTTGCGGGGGATGGACAGGTGCAAGGAATTCATTTTGATAATAAAAAGTGTACAACTAAGTACACCACCTTGTGGTACTCCCGTTTCTTGCACAAATGTTTGGGAGAGAGTACTGCCCACACGGACACGGAATTTCCGATTGGACAAGTAACTCTCGATTATGGAAAGCATTCTACCGCGCACACCCAGGTGAGACAAGTCTCTTAATATGCCGAAACACCATGTTGTGTCGTAGGCCTTCTCGATATCGAGAAACACAGAGAGGAAGTATTGTTTGTGGGCGAAAGCGTCTCGGATCTGTGCCTCGATACGCACCAGATGGTCGGTGGTGGACCTACCCTCTCGAAACCCACATTGGTATGGGTCGAGCAATTTGTTTGTTTCTAAGTAGTGGAGTAAGCGGCAATTAATCATTTTTTCAAATAGCTTGCAGAGGCAGCTTGTTAACGCTATAGGTCTGTAACTTGATACAGTAGAGGGATCTTTTCCCTGCTTCAAAATTGGAATTATAACAGCCTCCTTCCAGGAGGAATGGATCACACCCGAAAACCATATGCGATTATACAGAGAGAGGAGGGTTTCTTTAGTTTCGGAGGGTAGTTCCTTCAACATCGCGTACATTACGTTGTCAGAACCTGGGGTAGATGTATTACAGCAGCTGAGTGCTGTTCGCAGTTCTGCTAAGCAGAATGGTGCATTGTATGCCTCATTTCTTGCGGATTTTCTTTCTAACTTTTGTTTTTCTGTTCGTGCCTTGTAATTCTGGAAGGATTCCGAGTAGTGTGAGGAGCTCGATATGTGTTCGAAATGTGTGCCAAGAAAGTTGGCTTGATCCTCCAAGCTTTCCCCGAGGCTATTAACTAGTGGAAGAGAATACGTTTGTTGGCCGTTGATTTTCTTTATCTTATTCCACACTTTTCCCTCGTCTGTGTACGAGTTGATACTCGATATAAACTTTGTCCAGCTCTCTCGTCTAGCTTGTCGACGCGTTCTCCTTGCCAGCGATTTGACCCGCTTGAAATTTTCCAGGTTTTGTGCTGTAGGGAAATCGCGAAGCAACGCCCATGCTTTGTTCTGAGTGGTCCGTGCTTTTCTGCATGCGTCGTTCCACCATGGGACTCGCCGTTTAGAACACATGCCACTCGTTTTGGCAATACATTTAGATGTGGCATCAAGTATAAAAGCTGTAAAAGACGTGACAGCGTCATCTATGGTCAGGGCAGACAGCTCAGTCCATGTCATGTGTGTAAGAGTTCTATACCCTTCCCAATCAGCTGAGTCAATCTTCCATCGAGGAACCTGCGGGGGTAGTTGATCTTTGTTCAGCGCACTCAGGATGATTGGGAAGTGATCACTCCCATAAGGGTTTTTAAGAACGTTCCACTTAAAAACAGGTAAAAGGGACGGTGATGAAATGCTAAGATCTATGGAGGAGTATGTGTTGTTTGCAAGGCTAAAATATGTAGGCTCCTTCATATTTAAAAGACAAAATAGAAGAGAAAAGGAGCTGCTCAATGAGACGTCCTCGCGCATCACAGTGAGCATCGCCCCACAGGACATTGTGTGCATTAAAATCACCTAGAACCAGAAATGGCTCTGGGAGTTCATCAAATAATGATTCCAGATCACGTCTGTGTAGCTGTTGATGCGGTGGTATGTATACAGAACATATGGTAATGAGTTTGTTAAAAAGTACAGCTCGAATGGCCACTGCCTCCAGGGCCGTTTGGAGCTTCAAATGCTGGCATGCTACACTACGATCGACTATAATGGCTACACCGCCAGATGGTACGACAGGATCCTCCCGGTCTTTTCGGAAAATAATATATTGTCGTAGAAAGTCCTTGTGCTTAGGAGTTAAGTGCATTTCTTGCACACATAGCACTTTCGCGTTAAACTTACACAGAAGCTCTTGGACGTCATCTAAATTTCTAAGCATTCCCCTTACGTTCCACTGTATGATTTTGTCCATTGTGGAAAAAAAGGGAAAAAGTGCTGTGTGCAAAGAAGACGGGGATTAACTCATTTTACAGGGCCTTTGTCAGGCCCTGTAATCGGCGTTCTGTCCTTTTTGGGGCGGTCGAGCGAAGCTCGCCGCTCCTTCGGCGCTTCCTGCGCCGTTTGGCTTGAACTGGTGTCCATAGCCTCTTGCGAGGCACTGGACACCCGCTCTAAAGAGCGATCTGTGCGTCGCTTAGACTTCGCCTCGATCGGCGAAGTCTTTGTCCCCACCGAGCTGGGGGTCGATAAAGCCCCCTTGGCCTCGTGATTGCCCTGGCTGCTGCCAGAGCTTGTAGAGGTCACTGGTGTGGACAGGCTGAGTGTGGGCAGGGCAGCGCTGGCTGCTCCCGCCGTAGGGGCTTGTGGCGTTGGCCTCGGTACGCTAGGCGCGGTCCGGGCAACTCCCAAGGGCCTTTGTGGTGCCGCCCCTCTTTGCACCACTTCGGCGAAAGGTGTTTTTAGTGCCAATGTTAACGACATCCGTTGTCTTGCTTCCCTGAATGTGATATTTTCCTTTACTTTTATAGCTATTATTTCTTTTTCTTTTTTCCAGGCTGGGCACGCTCTGGAGTATGCGGGGTGACTACCTTCGCAGTTAGCACAGAGGACCTCATCATGTCTACATTCATCAGCACTGTGACCGGTTGTGCCACACTTCGCACAGATCAGCTGCCCTCGGCAGCTCTGGGATGCATGACCAAATCGCTGGCATTTGAAACAACGCCTCGGGTTTGGAATGAAGGGTCGGACATGGAGTTTTATATAACCAGTTTCGAGAGACTCAGGTAAAGTGGTTGAGTTAAAGGTGAGTATTAAGTGCTTTGTTGCTATTTCATTGTTGTTACGTCTGATTTTGAAGCGCTGGACATGTATTACACCTTGGTCCTTCCATCCATCAAGAAGCTCTTCTTCACTCAGTGTCATCAAATCTTCGTCCGATACCACGCCCTTCACTGTATTCATGGTACGATAAGCGCTCACAGAGACGGGGATGTTACCAAAGGCTACAAGGTGCGAGAGTTTATTGTGCTGTTCCTTGTCTTTCAATTCAAGAAGCAGATCTCCACTTGCCATCTTCGTGGCCTTATAACCGGTTCCAATGGTCTCTCTCAAGCACTTGGCCACAAGGAAGGGTGAGATTGCTCTAGCTTTTGTAGATGATTGTTCGCAGTGGAGGACATGGTATTTTGGGAAAGTTTCTCTGTTTTTGGGCCAAAGTAGTGAAGTTGCGTCGGTGCGTACCCTTTTCGAAGCACGATCAGTTAAAGAGGGGGTCGAGGATCCCATGAGAAAATGTGTATTTTTCGGTAACGGCGCCTACCACCCAACACGGAGTCCAACGAGGGGACGTGGCAGAGCATATGGGTATGTCTGCGCAACGCCAGCAGTACGCAGTTACTATAACCCAATATGGTTTACCCAAGTTTGGATAGCCACACAAGGTTAACCGTTGCCGCCAGAAAAAATAGAAGTAAATTGAAGAGAGGAGAGAACAGGAAAGATGTAAAGTGAGAACAAAAGACGAAGATATAGGGAGAGAGAGATAGGAAAAGGCGACTGCCGATTTCCCCTGGGTGGGTCAGCCCAGAGGTGCCGTCTACGTGAAGCCGGGGCCAAAGGGGTGTGTTGCCTCTGCCGGGGGGCCTTAAAGGTCCAATCACCCAGCGTCGGCTCAACCCCCAGGATCCCCTTTTCCCCGGACACGGCAAAGCCACGCACGGCTAGGCGTGGGAGGGAGTCAAAACTCCCCCGTTAGCTCGGGTCCGTGGTGTCGCTACACACCAAACGCCTACTTGCGCAGGCGCCCCTGCGGGGTCGTTGATCCAATCGAAGGACACTGAAAGCCTCTGCGTTAAGCTAAACATTTATGGCCATGTCTTAGTTTTATGTGCCGTTTACAGGCCACCTGACTCAGCCCCTGATTACTTATTAAAAATTAGTGACCACATTTCACAACTCAATAGAAGTAAACTTCTGGTGGTTGGTGATTTTAACCTACCAGGCATTGACTGGGATTGTATCAAATTGGGTGCCGGTTCTGTACGTGACGCAAACATTCTTTTTGATTAGATGCTTGTACACAATCTTGTACAAGTAGTTCGCGAGCCTACTAGAAATGGAACCGGTATCGACTCACTCGTTGATCTCGTCTTTCTTTATCGTTCCTTTTCTAATTACCATGTATCTGTCGAGCCTGGTCTCTGTGACCATGATATTGTGTCTGTATACTTTTCGTTGAATGTTAAACATACGCCTGACACGCATGCACCTGTTATTGTGAAACATTTTGCACGGGCTGACGATATCAGTGTAATGGAATATCTTGAATCTTGCTTTTGTGAATTTCACGCAAGTGACGTCCTTGAGCATTGGACCAATTTTAAAGCCATGTGCTTATTCTGCATAGATCAGTTCATACCGAACAAATGTGCAAAACCAACTAAACACACACCTTGGATGAACAGGCATACCATTCAGTTAAAACGTAAAGCCAAACGGTTACGAAAAAAAGGAGCTGCTCCCGTTATTTAACCACTGTTCGTACAGCTCTGTCGGAATCTGTTACAGAAGTAAAGCAGTTTTATTTCAGCAACACTTTACTTGACTTTATAAGCGAAGATCCACAGAAGTTTTGGAACTTTATTAAGGAGAAAAAGAAATCGATAACGAGCATTACCCACGACGGCACTGCAATAACTGATCCCGAAAACATTGCTAACCTTTTCAATGCCCTCTTTCACAGTGTCTTCTCCCCGCCTACTCACCCTTTTCATATGACGAAATCTTCCGTCGGTCCTGATAGCATTCCCAACTTCTTCCTCTGGCATTACGCTGAACCACTAAGCAAATTTCTCGTCGCAATCTTTCAGGTCTCTCTAGAATCCGCGATACTTCCACTGACTGGAAAATTGCACGCATTGCACCAATTTTAAAAAAGGGCGACCCATATTCAGTCTCAAACTACCGTCCCATTTCTATTTTATCATCTTCTTGTAAAATGAGTGAGAATATTGTTTCGGAATACAATAGTAACTTCTTAAATGAGCATGACATTCTAACTCCTTTTCAAAATGGCTTTAGGAAGGGTCTTTCGACAATCACCCAATTAAGTACGGTCTTACATTCTTTCGTTTCTGTTCTTGACAAGAAGGAGGAATGGACGTTATCTTTTTAGCTAGATTATCAAAAGGCTTTTCATGTAGTTCCTCATGACAAATTAATCTACAAATTACAGTTCCTTGGTTTTTCTGGCTTCATCCTATCATAGTTATCTGCTTATTTAATGCATCGGAAACAGTGTGTTATCATTGACGGACAACAATCTGACTCTTTCCCGGTAACCTCAGGGGTCCCTCAGAGAAGTGTACTTGGCCCACTATTATTCCTTATTTATTGCAACGACATAACAGATGTCATACAAGCTCCAGTAAATCTTCGTCTTTTCGCAGACAACTGCGTTATTTTTAACGAAATTAATACAGTTGAAGACCAATTCTTGCTTAGTGCAGCCTTAAACAGTATTTTTAAGTGGAGCAATGAATGGGGCATGAAACTAAATTCTTCTAAGTCTGTGCTCCTGCGCATAACTAAAAACACAGTACCCCTGATGTTTTCATACTCCATTGGCCAAAATCCATTGATTGAAGTTAAAGAGTACAAATATCTAGTAGTTACCATTACTAACAACCTCATCTGGAGCACCCACATTTCTAACACCGCCTCTTCAGCATTCAGAAAATTATGTGTACTTCGACACAAGCTTAAACATGCCTCCCATGACGTGAAAACTTTAGCCTATACCACTTTTATCAGACCCAAGTTAGAATACGTCTTCATTATTCGGGATCCTTTCACCAAAACCAATATTAATTGTCTTGAAAGAATACAGAGAAAATCCATGCGATTCATTTTTTTCTAAACACAGCCGTGAGGATTCTGTAACGGATCTTATACGTTCTAACTGTTTTCACACACTTCAAATGAGGCGCAAAATATCCCGACTGAAGTTCCTCCTTCCTTTGTTAAATTGTAATTTTTTTTATAGATCCCAGTCCTTACATAACCCTTTCTGAGACTAGAAAAACCCGTCATTCCCATCCCCTCATACTCTCCCCCTTTATGTTGCCAGATCTAAACTCTTTAAATGTTCTTTTTTTCCCCGCACCATAGAAGAATGGAACCTAATACCTATTGATCATCTGGACTCGACTGAATCAATACAGAATTACTTCTTCATTATTTCCTAATTATATTTAATTTAGAGTTGTTTTTATCGTTACCTGACTTGTTTATAATATTCAATTGTACTTTGTAGATCTATTAATGTTGTACCCTGCCCCTCCTGCATGGGCCACATGGCCTGCAGTATTTTGTAAATAAAAATAAATAAACAATTCATCGTTTGATTAAAGTATTTTGAGTTCATAGTGAACTGGCTAACCTCCATTTTCTTCCTTCATCATCCTTCTACTCGTCGAGTTCATAGACATTTTTCTTATTCGGTACAGAATATCACATGCACCGATAAAACCAACGTTGAGATCTTCAAGCCGACTAATGTTACGATCCTTGGAAGACTTTTATGGTAAGTTAGTATTATTGTTGTCGAAGCAATACCAACACAGCGTCACAGAGACGGACTGATACGAGAGTCATACTTCTCGGCTGATTATATCGCGCGCTTAGATATATCTATGCAAAGGTCAAAAACACAACAGTTATACGGCATCAAAAACATCGTTATTCCTCCATTTCATCTTGTATTTTTCGAAAAATTAGGAAGACATTTTTTCTCAGTTATCATGGAAAAAGGAGAAGTTCAGTGCACATTAATGCTGTTTGACTATCTCGACCAGCTATAAGAGAAAAATAGCCATGTAACAAATCTGCGTCTCATTCGCTCAAGATGATTCAGAGCTGCGAGGGCACGCAAGGCGGTTAACAAAGACGCAAAATAAAGTAAGTTCCCCGCGTACAACGACAGCACTATCAAGCGGCTGCCATACGCCACGGCCACTGATGAGTGCGGTGAGTTTTGGTAACAGGGAATGGCGCGCGACTCCTTAATTATTGTAGATTTATCCTGCAAACAATCTCCAAGCGCAGACACATGTATGCGGACTGTCTTTTATAGCGCGAAATGCCCTTGGTCGCAGTAAACTCTTCTCAATCTCTTCTCAAACGAGCGCGCAGGCAGTGTGCTCCGTTGGGGGGTGAGACATGTAATGGCGGACGCGGTAGCAGACGACGCGGTTGTCCCCACCCTGTAAAAGGAGTGGGCGAGGGAAAACCATTCAGGCATCCTAGACCGAAAACGACGCCAGTGCCGCTGATACGGCACAATAGGGGCCGAATGTTGCGGAGTCACAGCCAGGCGCAATGTCGCAAACATGAACTCATGTCACAAACATGAACTGGTACACACAAAACGTTCGTCAATGCTTGCTTCACTGGAATACATTGATAACAATGATGGACTGGACCGCGCATATTAAGTCCGGTAAGGAACAGCTGCACTGGCACTCGCTTTTAGCCATGTATTGGCACAGCCCTCAGTGCGCGCGCATATCGCACAATTTCATGGCTAAAAGTGCTACTTGAACTCCTAGAACTGCAAGTCTGATTCATTCATGGCATTGAATAGCAGTCAAACGTCGCGGTCGATCACTTTCACGATCTGCATTATCGTATGAAAAATTATCGTATTGTGCAGCAGCGATACCACTTGGTTTTGACCGAAAAATACTAATTACCAGAAGTGGGCTCACATGAAACCGCCGTGTGACACGACCACCATCGTTACCGGTCAAGCGTGAGTTTTATAAATATTTGTAACTGCGCGATCACGAAGTATCACTGTCACTGAGTGACTGTGGTCGACCGGATGCCAGATCATGCAAAACAACGATGCATGGACGGTGTCTGCGTCACGGCTCGCCATCCGCGCGTTTTATTGATTCTAAGAACTTCACCGAAGCGAAGTAGCACTGTCAGCTGAGCACGGCGGCGTCAAGCCCAGCAACAAACTCCCTGCTTCTATGGCGAAAACTAACATGAAAAGTCTTAAAGCCTTACCTCAGTTTTGCATCCTTTCTTTACCACCAGTCGAAGTGGTGGCGAGGACTCACTCAGCTGCGAAAACACTCAATAAACCATGTCACCGTAAAATCTTACAGCCTTGATCGTCCGTTCCGGCGAGTGCATCAGAGACGGGCTTCGTACGTACAGTCGCTATCATGGTAGTGGTTGTATACGCGGCGACAGCTTTTCTTGGCAGCACTGTGGAAGCTATAGAGCCGAACCGCCTGCATGCGCGCGCGCCAGGAAATAGTACCTATTTTATTTTCTGATTCTAATAGCTACTTGGCCCGAATAAATAAAACTTTCTTCATTATAAGAATAAAACAAGCATGAGACGCTGTTCATGGAAAAGAAGTTATCGTGCGCCCTAGTTTTTTTTTTCTTTTTATTTCTCGGATTGCACCACGTTTTTCACACGCCGGCTGCGTCTGCTGCTTGCTCTTGCAGCGGCGAGCACAGCATCGGCCGTGGAAAAGCTGCTCATCGTTGGGACGCGCCGTCTTTTATACATCACGCATCGAACTTTCCAGCCTTATCACTGGTGGCCGCGCAAGCTCTGAAATAAGCTTCACTGTTCGCGTCTTGCGCGCAATCTTAAGAATGATCTACAACAATTGTGAGGCTTCTGGAACACTGAGGCGCAGTCTGCGCCGATTATTGCTGACAGCCTTTGAGGGCGTAAACCGAATACAGCAAAACTGAAACAAGACAGGCCCGTGGCCGGATCGTGCCGCAACCGGCCTACCATTTCGCCTGTACCAGGGCTACATACCGTAAACGTTAACATTCGATCACGTGTGGCGCGTACCCGTATATACTGGGCTGAACACGGAACCCAAGCTTCACTGTTATAAAGGCTGAATAATGCTGGGAAAACGTTCTGAACAACAGAAAATTTTATATGTACCAGTATATACACAGCTCAGTAACTAGCTGCATGTATGCACTCTCATCAAAGTTTAACTCTGACGTTCCCATTTTGCATGCATACATTTTGCTATGATAAACACACTAGTGCAGCGAGCAAGTGAAAACCGAAACTGGAACCGAAATCGGCTGCAAGCTGCCGGACTACATGCGTAGTAACACAAATATGCGGAGGCCCCGCCTCCGTAGCCTTCGCTCCAATGTTAAGAAAAGCTGTCGCCGAGTATAGGACGGATCACCTGCTCTCATAGGTTTGAAGTCTTTTCTTTTGAACTGCAGTAGCCCACGTTGAAGCCATGTTCTCATCCTAGGGAAACTTCTGGAAATCGACCTCATAGCGACCGTAAGTGATGTAGCAGTCATATGCAGCGCAGTTCTTCCGCATAGTGTTATGCCTGCGAGTCCACAGCGAACGTCCATGCCTCTGAAAAAGGCAATCTGTGTCAAGGCCAGCCCGCGAGCCCGCCTGACGCGAACAACTCAACGGCATCATCACGCGGCGGTGCCTCTCTGCCACGCACGCAGTCAGGCACCTCAGCAAGCGAGCCCGTCGAGCAAGCAATCGGCGCTTTCCTGTCTAGCGAGTCTGACGCAATGCGTGGCGACGTCACTCGTCCTTGGGTGCAGCCACCTGCAGCGCAGCGGCTCCAGATTCGATGAGAATGACGCGGCCCAGCGGCGACCCTATTGGAGGATTCTGACCTCACGACCAGCGGCGCTTCTGGTTGGACATTTGGTTATTCAAAGAATCCACCCGGTGCATATAAAAGAAGCCCTGCGGCGTGTCGCGAGCAGCAGACATGTGTGTCGCAGTTGAGCTGTGTGTCAGGGAGTTGAGCTATGTGTTACCAGACCTATTTGAGAGCAGACCCATGTGTTAGAGAGGAGAGCTCGGCTCTTCGGGTCTCTAAGCTGTCGGCCCCAGTGCCGAATATGTAACGCCTCTGTATATATGCTGTACATAAACCTTGTTTAACTCACCGTCGTCTCGTCTGCTCGTCTAGCAGCTCTGCGCAGAAGCAGTCACGAGCTGAGAAACATACGCTACCAAATGGCTGGTGACCTTCCCGGTGGAGTTCGAAGTTGTGGCGCCTTCGGGACCGTGTTGGCGTCGCCGTCTTTCGAAACAGTGGTTGCAGCGGTGAGATTCGTGGCGCCCTTCGTAACGTCGTCGGAGGCGCGCTTCGCAACAATAGCGAGTCCACTTCAACCCCGCACAAACAACCTATATGGACGGCCGGACAGTAAAAATATCTAATCGAGAAGCTAGACTGCTTCAACGGCAATAACTTCTTGTCACATGGCACAAATAGAGCTGCGCTTGGCACTACATTGCAGCAACAAGACGCCAACCGAATCGAACAGTGTTTCGACCAAGCTCGGTACTTCGATGACGTCAGTTCTGCATGTTTCTTTATCTGCCATCCTCCTCAAAACGTTCTACCGGAACCGGGGGGCGTTTCTTTGGCCAAAGTCTGCATGGTTATATCATCTCTTTTTTTTTATTTGAACACTGCAAAAGGAAAAAAAAAAACTTTCGCAGGCATCTTGTAAGAGGCCGGAAGTGACTAATTGGCCATTTCTAAGCCGTTTTAGTGGCCCTTTCATGCGTCAAATGAAGGAAGAAGCTTCCATCAAGCCCCTAGAAATGTACTGAAAAACGTGAATGCACCATGAAAAAAAAAAGAAATACGTGTCCTGAAAAGCTAGTAGCGGTTAATTCATTATATCCTGACGTCACGACGAGGTACGAAAATCTAGTCGCGTGGAAAGTTGGGCGCCTCGGTGAAAGTTGACGCTTACTTCTGAAGGAACGCTCGGAGCAATTAAAAGGACAATGCTGCACTCGTTGCGATTTAACATTCTTGTAAGTTGCTTCTGCAAAACGTGGTGACTTTTATCCATTCTGTGCCGCTGTTCCGTGGGTCAGACGCAAGTGGTCACCTGGCACATTTTTGTTAGTCAGATTTAACAATTGCCGAATATTCAAGTGCTTTGAATATCCGAATGAATATTGCAGTGTACAATTTCGCTTCTACGAGAATTCATAGTACTTTAAAAGTACTCGAAATAAACAAATCAATGTATGATTTACGACCCGTAAGCACTTCAAAAAAGACTTTTCACTGCAGCGCAAGAATGCGATGACGTAAAACCTCCTTTCTAAAAAAAAAAAAGTCTGCACTGCCGTGAAGCCATATCAACGTTAGAATGTACATACTGTCTTCGCCTCGATTATTTTTTGTTTCATTAAGTGTGGAGGCCTGTTAAGAGGACTTACACAGGCTAAGTATAGCAAATCGTAACGCGTGGTCTATTTTACCCCAACTAAGTTGGGCCCTATTCGCATAGAAATCCTGCTCCTACTTGTATAATTTGTTTCTAACTAAAAACGTTGCGCTAAAAGATCCACCAAGATCCGACTCTCAAAATTATTGCGCAAATGAGTGTCGTCATGACATGGGAAGTGCTCACTTTTCTTTAGAATATTTGGTGTATACTATCTGAGCTGTATCATTAGAAATTATTCTACGAAAAGGTTTTCTCTTAAAATCTCAAATATACATTCAGTTATCTCTAATTATTTCCTACCAATTACCAATACTTATTAGTGAATCCATCAGAATTGATACCAGAATTGCTACCATTCAAAAATTTACTCGAATATGCAAATTAGATATCAAATGACTAGTTCATGAGCGTCAAACTGATGGATACTATTCCGTTTTTAAGAAGCGACGCAGCAGCAAGGATCAACACGCCGTGCTTGTTTTCGTAAGGTCTATGCGAAGCACGCCCGCTTTTCAAAAAACCTGTCTTCACCACCTGGATCATTTGCCAGTGACTTACGATTGCATCCCATATACGTCAATATGAGGCAACCACTCTCTTCTGCATGAGGCTCGAAGCGTTTTTTATGAAAGCACGTGCTTGTCGCATCGGAAGGGAGACAGTGAGCTGCATGAGACCATTGCGGCGCTGACTCCACTATGAAACATAATTCATGTACAGCTGTCAGAGGCAATCACTCTCAGCAGTGTTTGTACTTAAATTCCTCGACGACCAGCCGCTTTTTTGAGAAGTCAATTTTGGGACGCCGGTAAATTGGAGCTTCCCACCGAAAAGCGAAGAAGACCGTGTTGAAGTTTCTGCGAGTGACCCACCTCGACGAACAATTGTTACGCTCCAGTTTATGGGTGTGTGTTTACTCCTCCCTCCCTCACTCATTCTCTCTCTCATACTTCTTCGTCTCCCTTTACCCCTTCACCAGTGTATGGAAGCAAACCAGATACTTGCTTTCCGGTTAACCTGTCTGCCCTTCCGAATCTCCTCTCTATTCCATTTGCCAAGAGCTGTAACCTCCCACAGGAGATTTTTATGGTGGAGTAATGGTCTTTAGTTCCTTAACTGGTGTCAGAACCACTATAATTTTCCGCAAGAACAGAAAATAAAAACAAGAACCTGCATGTTCTGCGCCATAAATTTGGTTATAATAAATAGATTTAAATATTGAAAGTACTTGTTTTTTAGGCGACAGAGACTCCTCTTTGTGAAGTCCTTCTACAATTACAAAATTATCGCAGGACCTCCGTCACCCTGTAGTGAAAGCCGAGAAGGTTCTCCTACATGGTCTAGTTCTTGTCAAATTTGGAGTCGGAGGATAGTTCGTCGGACAAGGAAGATGGCACCGTGGTCGAGATCGCCATTGTGGAAGTGGCGTGGCCTGCGTTCACGTGCGTTTCGCTCGATCGGCTCTGCCTGCAAAAACCGCAGTATATAGCCTAAAACAGAACAGTCACCCCCCCCCCCCCCCTTGTCGCTAAATCTATTGAACAACGCCACATGCCACACGCACCTTGGCCACCGCTTGATTATTCAGCAAGTGTGAAGAGAAGTTGCAGTGACAAGTTTCCCGACGTTGATAAGGTTGACGACGCCAGGCATTCATCCCACATGTTGCCAAAGCACGTGTACTATCCTGCACTTGTCGCCGCCTTGAGTAATGTTAGAGCTGACAATGTAGACTACGGAATAGAACTTTGGTAAACGCAACCTATTTAAAATTTTGAAGAACAACTTCTTGAATGGCTGGGCATTTCATTCGCATAACCATAAACAAAAAGATGCTTTTTTTTATAGCCAAACAGCGAATATTTCAGAAATCTCAGTTATAATTATAGAACATTTGGTTCTGAACCAAACATAATCCTTTCTATTCCTTTGACACCCGTGTTCTTATAAAAAAATCTTTATTTTAAACAGTGACAAAGAGTGTGAACCCACCACCGCATATTTATTATTTGGCCTTGAATGAAGCAGCAAGCCCTTTTTCTTTTCTCTTTAATGCAAGTCACACGATCAGGAGTGCCCTTTTAGAACCAAATCTTGCACATGATGATGCCGATAATGATCATGATGATGATGATGATTAGTATTTGTAGTAGTAGTAGTAGTAGTAGTAGTAGTAGAAGCAGTAGTAGTAGTAGTGGGGTTTGTGGTGCAAGGGCCTTGAGTGGCCAAACAGTGACATGTCTTTTATCTGGTGATGGCAACGACCAATGTTTGTGATTACAGGGTGTGTGCTCACTCTAAAAAAATCCTAAAATCACGTGCTATAAACAAGCATACAATCTGTGTCTAGACTATCAAATTGTGGTAGTAATGCGCGATGCGAGCTATAGGTGTCTAATGGACTACGAGTGATAAGGATATGTACAACTGAAGGCTTGAACGGCACGAATGCCTCCTTCAGGCCTTTAATGCCCGATTAAAAGGAGGCAGATGCTTTTGTAAAGTATTCGCTTCTGCTACTGCCTCTTTCAGAGAGTGCTGCAACAGATAGCCTTTGTATATAACATGAAAGCTATGCACTTCTTTTAAAAATGTGAGTTCTGACTGAACGTTAAAAAGCGGTTCCCTGGCTATGAGCTTTGAACGGTGTAGCGGCAAGTTGTCGGTAGATTATTGGGAAGTGCTTTTTTATAATGGAGTCTAATGCACTACATTGGATGAAAATGCGAAGAACGGTTTCTGGCTCGCCCCATCTGTCGCACATAGACGGATCTCCTCAACACAGAAGGAATAAGTGGGCAGTGAAAGTGTGTCTGATTCTCAGTCTTCTGAGTATAACTTCTGTGCGTCGTGATTTTGATAATGGCGGCAATTTACCAAGATGCGGCTTGATAACATGTAGTTTATTCTGTGTTTGTCTAATTCCAATTGTTCAGCCAATAACCTCTGAGCTTTCGCCTGAAGAAAGGTTTTTAAACAACTACAGTGATAGCTATTAATGTACTGGGAGTGTTTTCATTGGCAGATACAGCTAGCTAGTCCACCAATACGATTCCTTGCATCTCGCCGTACCCTGCTACCCACCACAGAACGACCTTTGTTTTGTTTTTGTTTTGTTTTTTAGTTCATAGAGCATGCTCAACAGTGGGTATGAAGTGAGATTAGGACAGTATTATTGTGTATTTTCAGAGTTTTAGGGCTTGTACCACGCTAGGGGAGTCTGTGTATATTACTGAACTTTGTAAAATTTAGTTGTGTTATGTGTTTACGGTTGCTAACATCACATAAGCTTCTGCTGTGAAATTGCTTTTGTTTGGATGCAGAATACCGGCATCTGAAAAATATGGACCGACTGCTATATACGTAAGAGGAACAAGTACGAGTGTTAGTAGCATTAGTAAATAATACTGAGCATGAGTATTTATGCGGAAGTTCAAGCAAGTTTGTTTGAATATGGGCAATTGGTGCATGCCTATTGAGTTCTACAAGTGATATACAGCAATATACGAGCTTCCACTGCCACGACGAGGCATTTTATTTGGGAGGAGCCAAACGGTGTTCAATAAGTGGCACACGCATTTCTTTTGCTAGGTCCCGCACACGAAGTGCATAGGGCTGTGTAATTGCAGGCGATTTTAAAACTATACAGTCTGCTGGCCCTTTTTAGCAGGAGGCGGAGCAGTACATGCTGCTCCCGCCGAGGGCGCTGCTGGCACGGCCACGGTCACACTCTGTGCGACCTCCTACACACTATGTGTGAGGGAGTCGGACATTCAGTTTGACGATGTTTAGATTATATAATTCTTACTCATCTTCGTTGGGTCAACTTAAGTGAATTGATATTTTGTTTATAATGATGGTACTGCTATAACCTCCTGTCACCACTTCCCAACTTGGTCACATTGTAGCTTGGGCCAATGGCATCTGTAAACGTTTTCGAGACGAGAAATGGTGAAATTGATCGGACAGTTTCATTGTCTTTCTGACTACGCACAACATGGTATTTGAGGAAAGACTGTTTTGGTGAAAAGTGTCTAAACTGCTCTTTGTTTCACTACCTTTAGGGACGGCGATCAGGGAGGGCGGGAAAAACGTTTGCCATACGGGGAGTGTATTGTTTGGCGGGTGATTGTGGCCACCCACCACCGAGCCCGACAAGGGGACACGGCAAGGTAGAACACTTGTAGTCGCAAGCCATGCATTGCTGCTATAACCTAATATAACTACCCAAGGTTGGGCAACTACACAAGCTTAATCCTCACCACCAGGAAAAGCAGAATTATATGAAAGTAGTAGAAGATGAGGCAGATTCAAAGCTGGAAAGAAAGACGAAGGTGCAGGGAGAGAGATATATAGGAAGAGGCGACTGCCGGTTTTCCCCGGGTGGGTCAGCCCAGGGGTTCCGTGTACGTGAAGCAGAGCCCGCTGACTCAGCCTTATAGGTTCAATTACCCGGTGTTGGACCAACTCCCCAAATCTCCTTTTCACCCCTCCCCCCTTTAGCTCGTGTCCTTGGGGTCACTGCTCTCGCCGACGCACCTGCGGGTGGTGCTGTATAGTGTTAGTGATCCTTCGGGTCGATTCCCTGTAGTTCGTTATGCAAGTGGTGGTAAGGCAGGTTAACGTTTCAGTACTAAATATCGATCTTTTTAAAAGAAGATTTATTTTACTCTGTCAATGTTCTGTGGAAAATGCAATGCATTCATTCTATAATGATTCCTAAGTTGAATCAGTCAGTCCGTTTGAGGATGTTTGGAATATATAAATCTTTCTCATCTTCGTTGAGTCATCTCCAATTAGTCGACATTTCATTTATAATGACGGTCCTGCTAACGCTGGACACGTGCTCGAGTATATGTCTTACAAAGGATGAATACGTCATAAGTTTCAAGACGTCAAGCGGTTTATACATTACTTTTGGGGCAAAAACATAGGTTATACAAATTGTGGATTGACAAATGCTCGCATATTTCTTACAACTGATTGTAAAATGAATACCCGCTGGAGTTAACTTCAAGGAACATTAGGAGTTATTTCACCAAATTGAAAGTTCACTACGCTGAATATTCACTCGATATCGGGACACCATTGTGCACAGCAGATATCAAGTCCAAAGCGTGGAAAGCAATTCATTCGTACTGACACTATTAAAAAGACAGAAGAGGGAAAACTGTGCACAATAACTTTGCGTACGCTGCATCGTATCATACCATTGCTGACAACATGACAAAATTTGCCCTAAGAGAAACCGCGTAGGCTGTTACCATTTTCTCGGTCGTGAGGCTGCTGGTGCGCGACACCAGGCAATCCGCGAAAACAATGGCTACCACAAGAACCTCTTGCTCGACCGGAAGAAATGACGCATTCCAAAGGGAACAAAAAAGGAGGGATGTCGCTGCAATGAATGTTTGAGTCCAGTCTCTATTGCACGAGCCATGACGAATACAACCGCTGCTGTTCGAACTCTGGAGTCCAGTGACGTTCTCTGTTCGATGACTCCGTAACTGTCAAACTTCAATCTAGCTCGGAATGTTTGCTAAAAAAATTATAACATAATTCTTTCGCGCGCCCTTCTGAAAACGCCAGGACAAATTGAGAAGACGTGGACGCAAATGCGTGCAATATGGGTCCTCTCCTCTGATACTTTCGTCTTTAAACATAGCGTGGAAAAAGAAAGATTCCATGCTAACTCACCCCGCCGTTGCCTAATTGCATTATAATGTTGCCAAACTTGTGTCTTTAGTAGCGAAAGAAGCTGCGCGTATGCAACCATATCTGTGTGATATCGAGCTATGCTTCGTGATTAGCACACTTCGCTTGTACAGAGCAATTTATGGGGTTTTACATCCCAAAACCACCATGTGATTATGATAGACGCCATAGCGGAGGGCACCGGATGTTTTGACCGCCTGGTGTTCCCTAATGGTGCATTCAGACGGCGGACCGAATACGGATGTGGCGGGACGGACGGCGCGTCACGTGACCTCACATCAGCGATTCCCCTCGTCCGCGACTCGTCCGCGTGGCTCGCGGACGGATGACCACAACTTGTTTCTCACATCGGGATTCTGGCAGGGGAAAGCCGATACTTCAGCGGATTAGCTCGGGGTTTCTGGCAACCAGTACACTTTTCGTCTGCTCGCGGCATGTCCTCCATGGCTCGCGGACAGCTGCATGACTGGTCGGCATCATCTACGCTTGACCATGGTTTACTTAGTTTCTGGGGTCTATGTTCTCAGGTGATTAAATACGCAGAAATCACTTTTGGTGGTTCGGGAAATGTCGCCGCCGTCGTTTGACACGCGAGATTCTTAGCCGTCATGATGGCGAAATATTCTAACTTCTGCAACCGGCGACGTGCCGCTTTTAAAAAAAGGATGGGAGACGCGTTCAGAAGTTCTACAAGTGGGGAACAATGTAGTTGAAAGAACATTCTGCCAGCA
Organism: Rhipicephalus annulatus; assembly: GCA_013436015.1. Lineage (NCBI taxonomy): Eukaryota > Metazoa > Arthropoda > Arachnida > Ixodida > Ixodidae > Rhipicephalus > Rhipicephalus annulatus. The sequence goes on from WOVY01005128.1 coordinate 104,346, forward strand.
ACTCCCTTTTCTCCTGAAAGAATAACACTCCTCGTTCATTTGTCACAACGCCACAGACATCGCAGTCAAGCGTCGCTTCTTGCGGGCATCCATGTTGAATACTCTCAAACCGGTCTGCTTTCAGCGCGCGCAGGTGAGGGCCGAACCTGCTGTCGAGGGTAATCCGGCTGTTTTCTCCTAGGACACCGTCCGTTGTGTGGATGCGCCTGCAGGCGGATCATCCGCGGATTACCCGTCCGCGTCCACGAGAAATCCGGATTTGGTGCGTCGTCTGAATGCACCACTGACATCGCACAGTAAACGGGCCTCTACTGTCACCGTGCACCTCTCTCGAGAATGGTGCTTGGGGTCTGCCGGATAAAGACATTTGTACAACTGTACAACAGTGGTCATGTGCTGAAGTACTTGCAACATACAGATCATATATATTTAATATTGGAAGCTTGAAAGACGTGAATTCCCGCCACCTCACAATAAAATGAACAGGCCCGTCGCCGTAAGCTCCCGCTTACCGCGAACACACTCACTGCCTATAAGCCGGGCGTATGGGGCCACTTCTACGCGAACTTATAACCCACCGATGTGCCTGTCGACATATCGTCACACTCTGCCGCAAGCTCACGGAAGATGTTAGAGAAAAGAGACGTGAAACCGTCGCCGTACTGAATGCGCCTATGACGGCCGACATAGCCAGATCAAAAGAAGCATCGAGCTCACTCAATTCCACAAAACCTCGGAGCTGTACGGCCACCAAAGGCCCCAAAGATGTTGGCCCAATCTGCACAGTTCTCGTACTTCTACCATGAATGACGGAGAGGTTCTACCCTGGGTTCGTGATTTTGGACAATAGATATATAAAAAAACTTTATTGAGCTTTTGATGGAATCTAACTCCATGTTATAGATTGGGGATCGAGAACCACATGCTCGGTAGGTGCTCCTTTTTACAAAAAAGCATAAAGAATTATCTACAAATACCTTTTATTCTTCGATAAAGAGCACCGTCATCCTACATTATTCAACACTCAATGCTTTCCAGAAATTTTCGGACAAACAAAAACCAATATCCTGTTCAGGAATAAGTTCTTGATTTCGTGCAACCCCGACTCTTCTCAGAACCTTCGCTCCTAGGAAGAACACGTTCTTGACGCCAGCCTGGTTTAGATGCACGCGGAGTTTGAACGGTGCAGGTAGTTCAGTTTGAAAAATATTGCTTAAGTCACCGAGCTAGCCATTGGTGAAGAATAGGACGAGGAGGAGAAAGACTGGGTGGCATTGTCAACAATGCGGCGAGACCCGCCAGCTAAATACTCTCTGCGCTTTCCTGACACCAGTACAGCTCGACCTCGCTCTCATGAACGACCACAGTATAACGCCGTATAGGTGACTGCGGAAGAAACCTGTGGCCTGAACGCATCGAAACGACTTGACCCAGAGGTGAGTAGGCTCTTTCTATTTATATTTTATTCACTTGAGGGGATCTTGGATTGATGTAACTTCGTAACTGCGTCAAATATTCGTTATGCTAAGCACGTGAAGGAAACTGAAAAATTTATCATAAGTACCTGAAGAAAACTCCATAAAGTTATGTGCGCTTTTGCACTGGAAAAGTTGAAAACTTGCAGTGAAGTTCAACCTTCTAATTCCCGCTTTTGGATTGAACGGCTTTATTGGTGTGTGCGCTCGTTAGCAAGATTTATCTGGAAGCATCGTGTTGTTAGGAAAAGTGTTTTTTTTTCATTAGCAAAAAGAATTCTTAAAAAATTGCACTAGTGTAGGCAGGCTATTCCAAGTTCGATTTGTGATACTACTTTCAGTAGCCTGTCACGGCATGTTTTTGTCGCAACTAAATATTTCAGTTGTGTTTTTACTGGCTTCAAATTTGATTGATCGATATGTGTGGTTGACCATCCCGAAACCACCATGTGATCACGAGCGATGCCATAGTGGAGGGCTCCAGAAATTTCGACCTCGGGGATTTTTTTCAGCATGCATTCAAATCTGAGCACAGGGGCCAGCATTTTCGCCTCCATCGAATATAGAGCCGCCGCAGCCAGAGTGTGGTCCTGCGACGCGCGGCACCGCTTCGGGTCGGCTTGAAGTTGCAAACAAACGAGTTTGTTTCAGTTTTTGTGTCATTGTCGACCCTTGCAGCTTGCAATCCTAACTTTAGCATTGCAATATTTGCATCTTCTTTATGTAGAGTATACGCAATGTAACTTAGGTAACCTAGCTTTTCGTCTGGAAAATACGGAGATAATTAGTTACATCGCACTGGCTCACTCATTGCAGGTTTTTGCTACAATTTTTATGATTTACAACTATAAGTCTCGGTTTTCTTGCCTGTTGTTCGGTGTCTTATAAAATCCTTACCTGAATTTACACACGTGAATGCTTCACGCTTTCTGTATTTCCGTATGCGTAGTCTATCCACGTGGCAACTTTGGTCGAGCTAGTCTAAATCGTTATCTTTATATCTTATTATAACTGGCCGCGCTTACTCAAGAAAAAACAAAACAGGGGCACTTTTGGGAAAAGTTCACTATAGAGTATTTTAGGGATGGGTTTTCGTATCACTATGTTGAGCTGATAACGTTTATATTTTGTATATTTAACAACTGAACAGACAGTCTTACGGTGAAGACATACTCATTCAAATGGTTCGCCGGTGCACACTATGTTTTTGGGGGGCTTTATTATTGCACGTCACGATATGCAAAAAAAAGAAAACATCTGTCTAACTCTTCCGTTACCACGCCTGTTCATATCGATCACTGGTGACTGAAGCTTTGGATCGTCGATTTTAGCATGTTAAACATTTTTCTCGTGCGCTGATCCCTTTCTAGTAGTACGTCTAATCACTCAACTTTCAGAATCCATTAGAATTTGCCAGTTTGGGCAACATAGTGATTTTCGCAGTCCTTTGCATGAACCAAAGTGCGTGTGTTGTTGGAAAAGCTCACTAGACCTCACAGCAGTGCATGCCCCTCGTGAATATGCTGCAGTTACATCGAAGTTCAAAGCGACGCTAGACGAAACAGCGAAGTTCTTTAGACGTCACATTTATAGACGGGTTATTGAAATCCCAAGATCTACCTATCTTAGAACACCCGGAGGCTCTTATTCCAAGAAAACAAAAATTTTCTCAGAAATGTGTACGATTTCACTTGCGTCTCACGAAAAATCAGGCAATGCTTCACCGCATGGCTCGAGCAACGAAGCAGCACCTCAGTCTTGATGTTCTTTGTTTTTGTGAATTCTCGTACAATATAATTATTTTTATATGTTCGGGCCGTTTGTCTTCAAAATTTTATTCTGCATTGTCTTTGTTTTGAATATTTTTACGCATATAGTGTTTTAAATCCGCTGTTTACTAGCTGGCAAAAAAAGTTGCACACTTTTCACATCTTTATTCATTCTAAACTATTTCTTTGCTGTACATCATATTTTTTTTTGGAAAGAGCATTTCATTACGCTAAATTTTATATGCTGCAATGCGCGCTGGAGTACCTTTCTAACTGGCGAAAACGATCTTCCCGAAACATATGAAAAAAGAAAACACCCATTTTCGAGCGGTAACGAAAGAGTTAACAATCCAAGATGTGACGCCCTCATGTATTGCGGCAAACAGTCTATAGAGCGCAGCTCCTCACCATCGACCCGCTCGTCGAAATCGAAAGCCCATCACACGCTTTTTTAAAAAAACCCAGCAGTAATGTTCGGTCGAGCCGCGGTGTCGGTTCGGTCAAGCCACGGTGTCAAAAGTTAAGAACCCTTTTTCTTGAGAAAGACAGCTGGGTAACGCATGGCCCTGCCCCACAGCAGCACCAGCTCGGAATGCAAGCTATTGTTCCTATTCAGCCCAAGTCCTGGTCATGCTACCTTTTCTTTTCGCGGAAGAGAAAAAACACGTGTCATGCTCTGCTACTGGCCCGAGCGCAGGGGTTGAGGAACTGGTCTCGACATTCAATTTTCGTGTTGTCATGCTTGTTCCGGGAACTCCAGTGAGGATTACGACGCTAAACAGGCGTGAAGGTTCCGCCATAATTTTACCGGCCTCTAAGCCTATCTACAAGAAAGAGAAAATGCACAAGCACTCGTTTTTGGCACCGAGTCACAAATGCTTCCAGATGGTTTTCCAAGTACAGCTGCACCGAGTGGAAAACGGTGCTCACAAGCTGTGGCCAAGCTACGCCAAACTGAATCGCAGCACGCCTCATCAAAGAAGTGGATCTCTATTGTCTGCAGACAGGTTGGACAGAGATCCCGGATGTCCGCAGAGGTATCTTCTCGCCCGTAGCTTACGGTTATATTTGGCGCTCATGTAAATTTACGGTGGTGACAGTGGGAAAAGCGGCGGCTTCTGCAGAATAGGCTAGCCAAACAGGGGGAACCAAGCCGCTCGTGTGCTTTTGCTGCGTGCTGGCGTCAGCCAATCTATAAGAAGGCAGGGGCGACCTGCATTGTTCAGAAACGTCACGGGATTCTGTGGCTATTGTAAAAACAGCAGGTCACCCTCAGATTTGCCTGCTCCCGACAGCACTTAAATCAGATATTTTCGGATACAGCGTCGCCATTGTTTAACGCGAAATGGTTCTTCGATAACCCAATTGCGCATGCGTAGATCGTTACTTTGCTTTATATTACAAAACAAGTTCCTTAAGAATGGTCTTCGTATTCTCGATAATAATATAGCAGCGTAGCCAGGTCAGAGACTGTTTAAATGTGAACTCATTATTTTGACTTTTCAATTATAATTGTTTCATATCTGAAGCCTAATTTATGATACGAAGCGTACATATGAGTCTGTTGTGCAAATATTCTCAGTTTGAAATCTTGTGTAGGAGCATCGCGAAGAAAACTTGACAAAATGCCATCAACCCATCGAAATGTTACTGTTACCAGTTGCCGAAATTGTATATGGTAGTGGCATCACCTGAAGTGCGGTGCTGACCGTGGGGACCTCCAAGATAATGGAGCGGAAGTACGGCGTCTCTAAGGACATCTTAGGAACCGACCTCAAACTTACAAGCAGAGTGATTGAGCAGAGTCCCCCCTAGATGTTTTTGTAGGGCTCCTTTCGTGTAAGTTAACGTAACCAGCCCCGAAGTCCAGCTAATATTGGTGGTTTAGCGATGCACAATGGTCAGCAAGCTTCACACGAACACTCCTCAGCGTGTTCTGAAACAGTTTTATTGACACTAGCGTCGTACAGCTATGGTTTCTGTTGCCGAGATGTAATTACCCATCCAAGCCGACATACTATTCAAGCATACCCAGATATTAACTCGGGAACAGCGTCCAGCCTTTTGCGGCTGGCATCAGTCTAAATAGTCGCCGCCCCGAGCCGGAAGCGTTTCCTTTAAGCTTGCTTTTTTAACACACTGTGTTCCTAAGTGAAATTTTTGTTGCATTAGACATTAGTTACAATAAGTGGAAGTCGTTACAGAAGAGGGAACAGTTGGTCAGAGAACAAGAATCACTTAAAAATGCTCAGGAAACGCTGGGCACTCGTAGCGGAGGCTATTATAAACAAGTGAGACAAATATAGCGAACATTGTCATTTGCAATGCAAGACCTATTCACTGAGGCATCTATTATTCCCTTTCCTTCGGAGCAGTTTTTTCGAGGCAAAAAAAAACAACGAAGAAGTGCTCAACCAATGACGCCCGCTGATGAAGGGACGAATCTTTTTGCGCACTTGAAAACACCTATATACCTGCGAAGGTTAAAGCGCACTCGCTGGTAGCACATAAAAAATAACACTAAAAGAGAGCGGTATATCTCTGAAACCCCCCTCGTACGCGAGCAATTCAAAAGATTTTTTCAGCAGTTGATTCATAAAGCAACAGCTATCTTTAAAGAAGCGATTGGACAATTACTTGGAAAGTCATGCAGGACCCCACGAAGGGCATCTTGACCAAAATTAACAAATGTGCCTTGGCGGAAACATGCAACGAGAAGGTAAGATGGCCGCTGGTCATTGAAGGTAACAGATCAGATTCCAAGACAAAGCAAACATGTGAGAAGTATGTATACGCAGAAAGTTGGTTGGGCAGACGAAGTTAATAAGTTTGCAGATAATGCTTGGCACAACAACGCACAGTACCGGGTTTATTTGTGAAAGATGCGAGAGCTGCGTGCCATCCAGCGGGCTTAGTGAGGCTGATGGCGGTAATCTTTTTATAGGCATCATGGTCAACTCCAAGGGAAACAATCCTGCCGCCCTGGGCATATACACTGAAACCGCCAAGACCATCCCTACAAACAAGAGCGACGGTGGCGGCAAGCGCCGTCCTAAGAAGGGCCAGAAGGGCTCACGCGACAATCTGCTGGTGTGGGACTTCCTTATTTCCAGGTTGGATAGCGAATGCTACGGCGAAGATCTCAGGTGGCTAGATCGCTCCCGCGGCGTATTCTTCATCCGCTGGCCTCACCAGAGCAGCAAGAGGTTCGACCGCGATGGCCCCAACGTATTCCAAGTAAGCACCTCTCCTCTTCGCCTGTATCTGAATGCATACCTCTGCGCCACTGAAGACCGGAGGCTCTCTAGCTTTGCTTACAATGTAACGTGCCACGATGTTTTCTAAATTTCTTTAGCGTAGTCGATTTCTACTGGGCGTGTAGTAGCGTTCAGGCTGCACATTACTGCAAGCTCAGCCACATTAATAGATGTCGTGTAGAGGTGCTACGTGGTCCCGAGGTGCTACGAGGTGCTGTGATCCCGATCGTGCTAGATAGGTACAGGAATTATTCATTGTGATTGGTTCCTCAGAGAAACTTAAAGACAGGAGGCACTTGCCGCTGACGAATTCGGTCCTTATCGAGGCTAATCGTCATCAGCAAAACATCGTTTTATCTCTTCGTATGATCCAATAAAAGTATCTGCCTTTCACCGACTTGTTCTATGGATTAATACTCCGCTCGTGCGGGCCCTCTGTGTGCCTTAATATTGAAAGACGGTTTTGTGTTGTTGCGATGTGTTGAAAGCTTTATCGTGCAAACATTTCCGTGATGTCTACAGCCCCCCTCTGGTTTCCTTGCTTGTAACCGGCAGTTGAAACTTCGTCCATCAATAGCTTATTTTTCTAGGGGCGAAGTTCCTTTTTGTCTAACCGTATCAAGCGTCACGCGAAACCGAGACAAGAAACGAGAAAGAAAATAAGGCAGTATCTCCCGAACACCATAATAGACGGCGCTGTCACATAGAAGTACATACAAACTGCAGTTGAGTGAGGATACTCAAGATGGCGCTGTACCGCTACTCTCCCTTTGGCTGCTGCGCGGGCTGTGCCTGGGTACGCGGAAAACGAGTGCCTCCCTCTGTCTCATAATCGCCGTACGTGGTGGATCGTTGGTGTGGCATGGACGAAGCAGAACAGCGGGCGCGTTGAAGACGCTTGCGCTCGACTTCCTTGGATCACGTCTCGTCAGTGTTTCCCGCGCGCCGTCTGCACTCTATAACACGGTTGGACGCATGCATGGACGGACGGAATCTTCATCCCACTCATCATCACTTCACCCCGTGGATATTCTGTGATTTTTTTCAGCTACCCAAAATATTTATTTATTTATTTATTTGTTCACGTTACCTTATAGGTTCCCGTAGGGACGTTGAGTAAGGGGGGCGAGAAACGAAAACAAAATATAACAAAAAAACAGAGTACAAAACATTACAATGCGGTGATATAACATAACTTACAGAGGAAGGGTATGCAAAAACAATAGATATCAAAATATAGATGTCATCGTGGCATTGCACCAATAAACTACGAAGTGTTTTCTCAGGGACGCCATGAGTAAGGGGCTCCAATCCTTTGGACCTGTTTTTTTTAAGACAACAGAACGGTCGTCTAGTATTTCGCCTCCGTGTTAATACGAGTGCAGCGCACGCATTCGAACCCACGACCTTGTTGTGAACAAGCGGAGAAGCGTACCGGTTAAATGATTCACAACAACGTCACAACATGATTCACAACAACCATCAATTCTTTTATATTCTCTTATATGGCCGCTTATTTACTCGCAGCCCGATTATAACACATTGTTCTTAAAATCTCAGATTATCCTTCTGACTCCTCTCAATGTGTAAAAAAAACATCTAGGACGCTTTTGGTTCGCGTAAGACTCTTGTTATGTTAATGTTTTTTGCCGCTGTTTCATGGCCAAAATACTCTGGAAATCGTGGCCCCGCCGCGGTGGTCTAGTGGCTAAGGTACTTGGCTGCTGGCCCGCAAGTCGTGGAATCGAATCCCGGCTGCGGCGGCTGCATTTCCGATGGGGGTGGAAATGTTGTAGGCCCGTGCGCTCAGATTTGGGCACACGTTAAAGAACCCCAGGTAGTCGAAATTTTTGGAGCCCTCCACTAAGGCGTCTCTCATTATCATATGATGGTTTTGGGACGTTAAACCCGACATATCAATCAATCACTGTTTCCTTCAGCTGGTGTATAACTGACCCTCGAGAGTGTTCTTGCCGTAAACATGGCGCCTCTCTCGCAGGACTGGTCTGCCATGAAAAGCCACTGGGATGACGAGGACCCCGAGAGACACGCAAAGGCGAAGCAGCGCGTGCAGGCCGCCTTTCTCAAGCAAAAGGATCTCATCCGCGTGGAAATGGGCAAAAGCCATCGCGTCTACCGCATGAAAAACTTTGAGGGTAAGCTTCTTTCCTCATTCTTCATAAGGGTCACGGTGTGAATGTAGCAGCAGAACTTTTAAAGAGGATAGCGTTTCTTGGGGACTTTCCTGGCAAAAACTTTGGGCTGTCTGTCTGTACATTTGTTGGTTTGTCCACCGTTACCGCGAATTGGGTATTCTAAACAGCACCAGCCGATATCCCGAACGGCCGACCCCATCCACAGCGCCCAGCAATGTTGCTCAAGAATCAGCATTCATACGTGTGCGATTGTCAATTAAAAAGCAATTATTGCGCATATCTGAGACACCATAACAACACATATATATTCTGCATGTTCATCTTTTACTAGAAAAGGCATACATAAGTAATTCTAAGAACCATAGCGTTTATCCCGCTGGTATGATCATGCAACGCTTGCACGTAAGGACGAGTGTTTCCAACGCTTTGCTAAAACGACACAGTGGTGACACCTACCTGTCGCCTTGCGTTCTACACCTTATCACCTCTGAGATGGGTGTGCACACCAGTCTCAAAGTCACGCGCTTTGTTTTCTAAGACAACTGCCAGATGACGCTTATGTCTCACGTGTGACGTGACTTGATGCGCTCGTTCGCCTCCGCTGCACGCTCGAGGCACTCTTGACGCAGCGCCTCCAGAATACCATTCACCGAATTTCTTGCGCAGAACATCAAATAAATGTTTTGTTCACTCTCTCCACACGCAAGACTATCGTCTTTCGACGACATTTGCAGATTACATGCAGATACGGGGCCAATTTTTTTCATCTTTTTTTCTTCCATGCTCTGTTATGAGATAGACCAAGCAAATTTTCGTGATAGCTATATCAAACAGCAACGCGAGGCAATAAGGGGGCTTAGAAAGGCATATCGAGATTTCCCGATGTTTACAATGTGTTTGTTGTGCGGTGATGTCTGCGTAATCCAGTGTAGTTTTTTTTTTTCATTTGTATCTAACTTGCAGTTATGTAAAAGTGTAATAAGGCGATGCTGTCGCCAATGAATAACTCGAAAAAAATTGACGGCAGATCCACGAGGTTAAGGATGATGAGATTGGGCGAAGCTCCTGGAAGTAATACCGTGAAATTTTCTTCCGTTATTTCGCCCGATGAGAAACACCTGGCGTCTTTCGTTAAGCAGCTGGCGTCTTCTTTTTGTTTTGCTTTAGAAACATCTGGCGTCTTTCGTTGGTTTATTTCATCAATCAACGGCGTTTGGAACAAAAATTTTGTATTGTTTATTCACGCACAGGAGAAATCTCACCAGGCACTACCTTGGAGGTAAACAATGGCTGCTATTGGGAATGAGAGACACCAGAAGTCGGCTTTTAACACTTCTACTTCTACTAACGTTTCCTACTGGACCATGCCAATGGCTGCTAATGGGGAATGAGAGACAGGAGCATTCGGCTTTTAGTGAATGCGCACGCCGCGAACTTTTTATTGTTCAACAAAGCACAGGAGAAATCACCCACCGGCACCACCTTGCAGGTGATAATGTAACACATGTTACACACTATGACTATGACTACGAGGGACGAACGGGTGCCGCTTTCAGCAGCTTTGCTCTTAAAAAATAGTATTCTTTGCAGGAATAGGAAGCTGACTGTTTGTATTAATTCATTAAACTACTTAATTACGAACGTTTTCCTCATTCCAACACGAGATGATCATGCAATGCTTTTTGAGGATGTTCGTAAAACATCGCTGATCGGTAGTCGAGGCTCCGGAGACGAGGTGAGCCGGCACTAAACATCACAAGACGACCGATTTTTAGATATTCTGTTTGGGGGCGAAGCTCCTTACGCCGTGGGCTGTATTTTTTTTTTTGTTCCCTGCAGCACCAGGGCTGTAATTCACAACCAATTATCAAACTAAGCCAGTCAGCGCTCGCTTATCCCTCGATTGATTATGCCATGAATTCTAATTATGGCTTCATATACTAAATATACGTGGACATTGGCCCATTTGACCATTTTGAGCAGCATAATTACCGCGGCTGCCAGATGGTGTCTCCACGTGTGCGGGTGCGCGATCATGATAACACTGAAAGTAGGTCATGCGTCCGAAATCAGGTAAAAAAATAGGTACAAAAAAGAGATGCTGCTCAATATCATGATGCACATCGACGAATGGTCGTAGCTTCGTGCACCCTTTCGTTTAAACACTACCCTCTCCCCCTGGAGCTTTTTCACATTTCAGCTTGCTCGCTGGTACGGAAAGAATTATTGCTTGAAGCCGGCAAAACCCTGCAACTCCATTCGTGCTTGACAGAATGTCAATGTTTTGGATGCGAAGCGTATTATGACCGAGCTCGATCCACCTGTGCAGCATGACCACCCTTCAGCGCACGCGCCCCTTACCTCTCTCCTCACTACTCTCCCCCCTCTCTCGCCTCGCAGCGTCAACGCAGGCGGCGTCTGCTAGCCCGCTCGCTCCCCCTCTCTCTCCTCTAGATGTCCCTCAAAGAAGCATGCACACCCCCATTGCACATGCGCATCCATAGAGTTTCCCACAATCACACCTAGAGGGAAATCTGGCACTAGTAAGCTGCTGGATGCAAGGAAATGACGGGATACGTGAGCTTTGAACTTGGCTCGCATTTCTATACCTCCAAGACGCGTCTGGCTTCACGTTGAAATGGTTGATTTCTTACTAAAAAAGCACGTAATAAGCTATTTATTTTTGTCATTGCACATAAACTAGTTTTATTTTAACACTAGAATCCTCTACGTTAATGTACAATTTTAGGAAGCGGAAAAGGTAACCGACGGCCGCTAAACTTGGCAGGCAGACGACAAAGCGAGCGTTCCCTCCGCCACATGTATGTCGTCTGTTTCTTTTTTTCACCGTTTGGTTGTGCGGTCATGGTGAATGGACTTTTACTTTAATATATAATGCGCGTGAATTCGATCCGCTATAAAAGTTTTGTTTTAGAGAAGCTTTATTTACGCAGTCGTATTCGCTTTTGAGCCGAAGCCTCGCTCAACAACACAAGCGTAGGGGGGGGGGGGGGATTTTTAATGAAAAGAAAAAAGTGAGCCCTGTTACTGTCTCTCAGGGGGAGGACACCTCAACAGTACTGCTCACGAGGAAAGGGGGTCAGAGAAGGGATCAAAAGGATATGATTAAAGGGTAAAGAGATAGAGAGGGAGGAAGGAGAGAGCGAGGCACAGGGACAGCGAACGACGGAAGTAAGGAGAGAGACAGGAAAGATGGACACGGCTGCAGGAGTCCGAGGACGGGGCACCACTGGCGAGAACTCTTGTCGGTGTCAGGAGATGGCGTAGGGCAAGTCCAGTAGGCCAGAGCTACGCTGTCGTCGAAAATCAGCGTCAGCAGTTGGCGTAGGGCCAGCCCAGTGGGCCAGAGCCAACGTTTCTAGAACTAGGCTAGAAACGTTGGCCAGAGCTACGCTGACGTCGGAGATCGCGAGGGCACAACCGGTCTTCACGAAATCCAGCGAGCGAGACTCCTAACACAAGCCTCGCAGACGCATATACCATCATTACCAACGCTCCAACATCGCCCCTTAAGAAATTCACTTAGACGGTGGCGCCACACTTCCCTCTAGGTATTTGTGCGAAACGCTATGTGCGCATCCTCTCCCACTCTTTCTCCTCTCCGTGCTCTCCCTCTATAGCCTCGCAATGCCCACGCAAGCAGCGTCTCCTGGGGAGTTTCTCAATTGAGAAACAAAAAAAATCACAGCATATCCACTGAGTGGATGATGATGATTGGGGCGAAACGTCCGTCCGTCCGTCTCTCTGTCTGTCTGCCTCTCTCTGTGTGTGTATGCTGGGCTGGCTACGCCGCCCAATCAACGTGGAACTGCCGTAGACCATAAGGAGCTTCACCCTTAAAATCGAATGCATCACGCACAACCGTTCACTCTCCACCCTATGTAAGTCACTGGGGCATTTTTCGTGGCAGCTGATTCGTGAAGGAATAAACTAACTTATTGATATTACATGCTCAACGATTACTTTCAAAGGCGTTCAAGCCCCTTAAATTTAAGGCGCCCGCACACATGTGTATAAAAACAACCTCCCCTTCTTCGTTGCGCAGATTACCTAAAACTGGACAAAACGTCAAGAGAACAAGAAGCGCCGGTTGTGTAAATGTACGACCGGTTGCGCCGACTGCGAGCACCCGAATCAACCTCTGACGTCGTGTGCGAGAGTGTATGATGATCAAAATGTGGACATGGTCGGCGTGAAGATCGACAATAAGGTAAGTTTGGGCGCCTTTTCTGCAATCGGCAGGAAAAGAATGGTCGCTTTCTTTTATGGTGCTGCCGTTTCAAAATATATTATTATACTGGTACTACCTCTAGGACAGATGCACGGTGAACTTCAGCGAGTTTGAGCGTATCTATCTATCTATCTATCTATCTATCTATCTATCTATCTATCTATCTATCTATCTATCTATCTATCTATCTATCTAATCTATCTAACCGCTTACGACTTTTAGCTCTCCTGGCCGTTTCAATAATGGTATCCATACCAAACTTGGTGTGGTGTAACGTGACTGTATGACGAGTGTAAGTAACCAGTCACAACATGAAAATCATGACATATATGTCATGAAAGTCATGATTTACAATTCATGGTTTTGCTGCCCTCACAGTGGTTTCGTTCACATGACATGTTGAAACTGGTATAGTATGACATGACTGTATGACGAACGCAAGCGTCAGACCCTATAACGTAGAAATCATGACGTGCATGTCATGAGTCATGACTACACGTTATGCTCATGGGGCGCTCGCGGTCGTTTCACTAGCTTCACATATACCGAATTTGGTATTACAGGACGTGAATGCGTGACGGAGGAATATGACTGGTGCAAACATGATCATCATGAGATGCGTGTCATGAAACAACATTAATACATGCCACGCTGATGATGCGCTCGCGGCCGTTTTCCTAGCTTCACATATACCAAGTTTGGTATTACGGGACGTGAATGGATAACGAAGGTATGTGACTGGTGCAAACAAGGTAATCATGAGATGCATGTCATGTAAGCACTTGACTACATACCACACTCATGGCACCAATGCACTTCGACGGGACCCGGCACGCGTGCGCGCCGGCGTTCGTTTCGTCGCGTCACGACGGCGATGCCAATCCCGGCGCCGATCTGCCTGCCTCAGGGTCGTTGCACGCGCTACCCGCGCAGCGGCAACGCACTTGCCGGGACCCTTGCCCCACGCAAGCGGGGGGAAAATAAGCCAATTCACGACGCTTTTTCACCCTCCGCTTGGGTGCGCCAAGTGTGCCGGCACATGCGTTACGGCTGTGCGGCTAGGGCATGGAACGCCCCTTAAGGCACGCGTCGCGCTGCGTTGCTTAGACGCATGCGAGTTTGAGCGCGGCCGGCGTCCCTCCGTCACGAAGAGAGGCAGACGCAGTGCTGTCTGGGTAACGTCGTCGGCGCGAAATGCACCATGTCGCATTTCGCAACGGTTGCCGCCGCGCCGCGCCGATGGACGCTGGTCGCGCCACTCGCACCTGGCGTCAGACTACAGAGTAGTGCTGGCGTTCTGCTAGCGCAGCGTTGCTGCGTTCAGCGTGCACGCGCGTCAACGTTACGTCTAAGTACATTGGGCCATTAATAGAGAGTTTTAGTACTGCGGAATGGTGCTACGCACGCATCACGCAAGCGCCCTGCGTTACGTGGCGTCGTTTGTCACTAATCGGCTTTTAGTACGCCGTAGTACCCGCGTACGTAACGAGCGTGAAGCGTGTTGCGCCATCTGATAGACCGAAATAGAAGCACGTGTTGTTGACAGCCAATATGAGCCAATCCAAGTGTTATAGCCAGATTATGGCCATATTTTAAGCCACAGAGCCGGTCGGTGCTTGCCCTCGATGCCGCCATTTTGCAAAACGAAGTCTCGCGCTGTCGCGAAGTTGTTCGAGAGCGGCGCGATCTCCTCATACGTATGCGCGCACGCATCTCATGCGTGCGTACGTAGCGGCTGCGTACGTATTTCGATACGTGCGCGTTGTGGTCTGCGCATGCGCACTACGCAGAATGTGGCGTCCTTACGTACGCAACGCCGCCACGTACGCAGCGTACGCAGTACTAAAACTCTCTATTGATGCGCTCGTGGCCGTTTCGCTAGCTCCACATACACCTTACTTGGTATCGGGTAACGCGAATAGATGCCGAAGGTAAACGACACGTTCAAACATGACAATCATGATGAGGAAGTCATTTACGGCATAATTTACCTCTGCCTCGTAACGCTGTGCTGGTTTTAAAGTGACATATCTTTCCTCATTCGTGCTTCGCATATCATAGATTCCCACTGTACGTGGGATCTTCCAACATTTTTTTTCATATCTTTCGCTATTTATCTATTTCTTTCTGTCTTCTCTTTCCATCCTACCTTCTCTTTGTTCTAATTCTTCCTTTCTCTCCCTATACTACCCTCTGTTTACTCTTTCGTGCGCCTGTTTCTCTCGCTACCATAATGATGACGATGGGCTTTATCTATGGTTCGCACCCATTCCAGTGCATTGTGTCTATTCATTTCTTTTTATTTCTATGTCTTTCTCACTTTCTTTTCTCTTTTCTTTCTGGTGCTTTTTGTATTTCCATTTCTGTACTCCTCTTGTGGATGAGAATTCTGGAATCCCACGCTGGGAAAATCGGTGCACGTATTCTGACAGTGAAACAGACGTTGAAGAGAATGAAGATAGCATGACCAGTTCGTGATTATGATACTTTTATGGAGCCACAAACTGCCATAAAGCACACCACTGAGCACTCCGCTGTAATGAACTTACCTCTGTCGCTAAGACATTATCTGAGCAGGATTTGTCAACTTTTTAGGAGCTTTTTCTTCCCTTTCCACTGTTGCGGCACTCCTGTTGTACAGCCCAGTGAGCTCGCATTATTGTTTTTGCGCAGCTCTACGCCGGCAGCAAGGGCTCTCAGAAGACCAGGAGTCCCGCTGAAATGGAGTGCGCATACGCCCTGCTCATCCTGAGGTACGGGTGTCACTGGCAGCCACAGCATCCGCAATCCGCCGTAGACCCACTCGACCTCTCGCCACATGGAACTACGCCAGCTTCGGAACCTCGCAAGGTGGATCAAGTGGTGAGTGCATCGTTGCTGTATAGCTTAAAGTTGTTTACTCGGATGCTGACCCACAGGTCGCGGGATGGAATCCCGTCTGCGGCGGCTGCAGTTCTGATGGAGGCGGAAATGTTGTAGGCCCGTGTTCTCAGATTGGGTGCACGTTAAAGAACCCCAGGGGGTCGAAATTTCCGGAACCCTCCACTACGGCGTCTCTCATAATCATATGGTGGTTTTGGGACGTTAAACCTCACGTATCAATCGATCAATCATTAGCTTAAAGCTGCTAGATCACATATATTTGAGCTGTAGTTGCGCGCGTGTCGACCTAGCGTATACGTGCCGTGACACATAAGTTATACCTCTGGCAGCTGTTTCAAGCCCTTTTCGATTGATTGATTGATTGATATGTGGTGTTTAACGTCCCAAAACCACCGAATAATTATGAAATAAGCCGTAGTGGAGGGCTACCGAAACTTCGACCACCTGGGGTTTCTTAACGTGCGCCGAAATCTAAGCACACAACCCTTCAAAACTTTCCCCTCAATTGAAAATGCAACCACCACCACCTGGCTTCAATCCCGCGATTTGCAGGTCAGCAGCTGAGTACCTTAGTCACTAGACCATCGCGGCGGGGCTGAAAGGAAGCTGAACTAATTGGTTCTGATTCATGTTCGAAAATTCAGTGCAAATACGAACTCAAGATAAAAGATAGGACACCGCAAACGCTCGTTTCTTGGGCTACTTTTATTTCTGTATATTTCATTCGAGGACTACGTCGCGGTTTCCTAAAAATCAAGTTTACCCGTTTGAAAAAGGCAATCGGTGATGTCTTGAATTTTCTCGTATCCGTGTTTGTACGCCCTGTCTTTTTACCATGATCACAGGGTCCTTTGTCAATTTCCCTAAGATGAATTCAAGATAAAAGTAGTCTTCTCCTTCCCCCTCTCTGCTGACGTTATGATCTTCCTTCGGCCTTCTTTCCAAATCATCCAGCTCTGAACGTGGGTTTGCAATGGCTGCATGATCAGAGGCATAGCAAGCCTACCGCACCTCCCCTGGTTCAGCACTAGCGCATTTGACGAAGATGTGATGCGATGATGTCGTGACGTTGCATCCCGTGACGTTCCATCATAGTGACGTCGCGAATTTAGCCGATATGTAACATGGTGATTTTGTGCATCACCCATTACGGCACCGGTGGTTACATTAGGCGTATTCAAAATTTTCACGTTCAAATGCTAGCTCTCCCATCCACAGCCATCACTGGGGCTCCCTCTGTGAATTCACATAAGTCCATTCCCCAATATCGCTCACTTATTTTTCTTTGAAGTAAAAAAAAGCTTTAGGTGCTTAGGATAGTCGAGTATACATAAAGCCCTTCGTGTAGCTGGTTTTAGGTTGGAGAGTCATACATTCCCGTTGGTTTAGTCTTAAATTGTGGCATACAGGCGCAACTAAATGGAAGCTCTTTAGTGGGAGGGAGGGCGACCACTAGAGAGGCCAGCGCTGCTGTCGCTGTGGCGTAGTAAACGGCATCACGTGACTCGTCTATGCCGTTGATCGTGCAGCGCGCTTGCTTGCAACCCCGAGTCAGTTCATGTTCTAACTTACAGGCTTGTTTACACACGCTCGTTGCCACAGTTCCCCGACGTATTTCAGTAAGCCTTAATGTGAATGAGCCCGTCTAAAATGTCGTGGAACCGATGCACTTGACTGATAAAACAGAAATTGGCGAAACGACTGAGCGTTCATCATTAGGTGTGCAGCTCTCTCAGCGGCCACATTTTTTTTTTTTTGAGCATCCCTGCAACCGCAAAGATTTTGCGTTTGCAATTGGAGATAGATTGTACGGTATGTATGACGGTGTACTTTGCGGATTTGTAGGCACAGGAAGTTATTGCTTTTATTCCCACCAGGCTAAAGAGAACGATTCCCGAAGAGTAGAATCACAGCAGCTATTCTGTTCTACCCTTGTATGGTGATGCGGTATATTTCTTGCCCTGGTGTGAGAGTTTTCCCGCGTACGATAAAACCAAGAAGCAGGTGTATGCATGTTCGGAAAAGCCGAGAATGGGGGAACAACAAAGCATTGATTATCGCATGTGCTGCAAGCATTTTCGCGAAAATGTTTCGTGTACTGCGTTGGGGTTGATATCTGTTGACTGCGACGTGCAACATTCCGGGAATGTACGTACACATAAAAATTTGAACTTTTCTACGTTTATCACGCCTGGCCGACTGGCCGTTTCCAGCTATTTGCAACTCAATGGAGGTGAGAACGATTCTGTCCTCATGGCGTCATTTCGCGCTGCATATTCAGGCGTCTCTTATTCTTCTGTTAGCAGCCGTGATGGGCTGAGCGGCTGGTAAACGAATTGGTTGATGCCAGGGACCAGCAGAGTCACTCAAAACAAGATACGGAAATTGTAAATTATAGTCGAGGAAACGATGCGGGCGCGTATTTATATTGCAACATTCACGCATAACATCACATCAGTCAATACTGCCGCGCAGAGAGGCACGAATACAGAAAGCGAGGATTAGGGAGACAAAATATATGCGAGTGAAGTTCCACTTACTAAAGCATGGTGTCTTGTAAATACCGGTCCCTAATGACTCTGGTGAAAGTAACAGACCGCGCAAACTACGCTTGTTGTGAAGAGCAACGTTATTGCCGCAGCTCCATGGAGATACCCTTATGAAATGTCAGGCGAACTTATTAACCAACGCCAAAGCATCGTTTCCCTTGGGCCACTTGATATCGCTCTGATAACTAGGGCGAGCTGTTGCCGTGAATACTGTGCGGCAGTCCACACTGATCAAAACGTTACCGCTCGGCCGCGCACTTTCTCGCGCAAAAGCAAGAGACAGGTTCGCGCCATCGTGCTTGCCTCAGGTAAACGTAAATGTTCGCGCAATGCGAGAATTGTTCGATTTACCTATTATAATTTTCATTACAACTCACCTTTTTACCAGAACGCCTCTTTACGTTGTGCGGCCATGCGCACGCGCTCCATCGAAAGTTCACGACACGGCGATGAAATCTTCGTTGGCTACAAGCACTGCCGCATTACCAATAAAGTTGTTACCAACCAAAAACGCTCGAGATGGTTTTGCAGCTAATGCAAGCACAACCGACGCTTGCGAAGCGAGAACAGCCACGGTGGAACAGCCAACATCACAGGAGTTGTCGAACACTTCGCACAGCCGGTACCACGTGATGTCGTTTTACACGTCACAGATGGATTGCGGCAGATGGCGCCACAGTAAGTGCTCGCCGCCCAATATACGCAGCATTCTCATTGACGGAGAAAGAAAGTGCGTTTGGCTGCTTGACTAGCTTTCACAAATGAAAGGCCGGCGTGTGGCATTTCTGGCAGCAAAGCCGACGTTTTGAATTTTTTGTAACCGAGCTTAGAAGTTAACCGCTGGCCCAGATTTTTTAGCAAGTGCTGAGGGATTGTACGACAAAGAAACAGACGAGCCGGGCGCATTTTCTTCTTCTCTGTGTTCTCTTATTTGTGTTAGCCTTGATTTGTGGTTGTTGCGCCATATTAGGTTAGTTATGCTGCTTCTCAAACGCAGGAGAGTGGTCTAGCCTATGTACCCAGTCCAGTTGCCTTGAAACACTGAACACGATAAAATGGCGAACCCGTTCCATGTAGTCGTTCATAACCCATGGTCTCTTCCCGTTTCTGCCGTAGGTTCCAGAGGAAGCTGCCATGTCCAGCCCAGACGCGTCATCGGCTGAAGACGAGGGAATCGTGGCCCCCGACAGCGTGGTCGTGAATGAAGTGCATGTGGCGGTGCTCATGGCTTCGGCCCCACTGTTGGTTCAGCCCGACACCAGCTGTGGTGACAGTCCGCTAGTATTCTGGGCCTAGGCTGCGTCTGCCAACCAGCAATACCAACCTGCTGCCTTCGGTGACCACAGTGCGATTGTCGTCCTTCTGCTCCGACCTGGCATCGATGTTGCAAGCCATGATAAACGATTACGACCCGCAGCACGCCGGTGTTCTAGCTTTAGTTTTTTGACACGGGTTGAAAAAGTGTTGCAATCTTTTGATGCCCACAAATATCAATAAAATTTGAAATAAAAATGACCATTTTGGTAGTCTACCGACACCTGTCAGATAATACGATAGCAAGCCATTTACCTTTTTCTGAAAATTAGCTTTAAACGCTGTTTTCCAATGGCCAAGGCAAGCGTGTGAACAAAGAAAAAAAAGACAAGTGTTTCTTTGAACTGAAAGTGTATTGAACGAAAGCTTAACTGATGATGATCTTCATAATACTGGCGCACACCCACAAAGGGGGATCAGCCAAAAACTTTAAGCTATCACACACACACACAC
>WOVY01005129.1:0-164547 GCA_013436015.1 Rhipicephalus annulatus
GAATAGCCCATTTTAGTGGACCTCCGAGTGTGATGCCGCTTTTCACCAGCTGAAGTGTTTGTTAACTTCGTAGCCAATACTTCGGCACTTCAATTCTTTGTGGCCCACGGAAATTCACACAGACGCAAGTGGCATCGGTATCGGCACCGTTCTCGTTCAGCGTTCTGGTAAGAAGTAACACGTCGTGGCGTGCACAAGTCGTTCTTTAAGCAAGCGTGAACGCAACTACACAGTGACCGAACAGGAATGCCTAGCAGTAGTCTTTGCCGTGCAATGGTTTCGCTCATACATCTATGGTCGCCCGTTCACTATCGTCACAAATCACCATTCCCTGTGTCGGCTGGTTAACCTTCGTGAGCCATCCAGCCACCTCGCACGATTAGCCATTCGTTTGCAAGAATATGTCTTCACTGTTTCATACAAGACTGGCCGTCTACACGCTGATGCGGATTGCCTTTCCAGGATTCCGCTACCGATGACAAATTGTGAAGCCGGTAACTGTGACCACCTTATCGCTTCTTTGTCGTCTGGCTTTCCGATGCCGTGACTTTCGCCGTTCAGCAGCGTAATGACCCAAGCTTGAAAGCTCTCTTCCCTGGAGCAAGAAAGTCAATAAGCGAAAGCCGATTCTGCGTTCGAAATGGTCTTCTTTACCAGAGAAACTTGTCCACGACGGGCGCCCGCTTTCTGCTGGTTGTTCCTGCGTCCCTGCAAATGTCTGTTCTGCGTCTCACGCATGATGACCCCACCTCTGGCCATCTAGGAACCGCACGAACACCTAGTCACACGAAAGAGCGGTTCTATTGGCCAAAAATGAGCAAGACCATTCAAACTATGTGGCCAGCTGTACGCAGTGTCAGAGCCACAAGCGGCCCACCTCAGGTCCAGTCGGTCACCTGCAACCCGTAAAGCCTCCCGGTTCCCGTTTTTAAAAGGTCGGCATTGATATGATGGGACCACTTCCACGCTCCTCAAAAGGTAATCGGTAGATAGTTGTGTGCGCCGACTACCAGACGCGGTACTGCGAGACGGCTACCTTATTTTCCGCCACGGCAGTCCAGGTTTCGGAGTTCCTGTTGCATTCAGTCATCCTCTGACACGGGCCACCTCGCGTGATAATAAGTGACCGTGGGCGACAATTTAACCGCCGATATTGTAGAATCATTACTTCGTTTGTGCGCTCCAGTTCTGACACTCAACTGCATATCATCCACTAACTAATGGCCTGACCGAGCGCACAAACCGAACGTTCATCTACATGTTGTCAATGTACGTCCACCACCGACCACAAAAACTGGGACGAAGTATCACCATTCGTCGCGTACGCCTTCAACACGGCGAAACCCGAACGGCAGGCTACAGCCCTTTCTATCTGCTCTACGCTCGCTCACCTCGACATACGCTGGACACTATCTTTCCTTTTGTCGTCCATGACGATTTAATAATTTGTGTATGCATTGAGGGACAAGGAAGGCAATGTCATAACCAATATGAATATAATAGTTGGGGTGATGATGATGATGATGATGACGACGACGATGATGATGATGATGATGATGATGATGATGATGATGATTATGATGATGATGATGAACCCACTAAAGTCTTCAAGTGACTAAAGTGAGGTAGAACGGGCGCACCAATGTCTATACTCGCGTAGCGTCTCCCTAAAGTCCAGCCTTGGCCTACATAGCATAGAACCTATCTGCCCGTATCACTCTCCTTCACGTAACTCTAGTCATTATAACAATATAATATTTAAAAGAAATATATCTTAAACTAGAGGTGTTTGAGGCGTATGGCTTCGAACCTGCGCCTCGCACACAAAAGTCAAGCTACATACGGGATAGGCCGAGCCTGTAAATACCCATAACATTGTAGCTCTGGCCATTTCGCAATTGCTTCTTCCGTGGAAGAAGAATATTTGGAGAAAAACATGAAAGCACTTGTTTTAAAACAGTCATCGTGCAACAAAATTGAAACTTCAGGCATTTCGTGAACATTAAGTGTCAAGGGGATAACAATGACGATGCTCAGGAAAAAGGTCGATTCTCAAAAAAAAAAAGCTGATTCCCGGTGCTTCGATGGGCAGCACTGAAATTAGATTTAAGGTCTGTTCTGAAACGGGTTGACAACGTGCACTCTACAGTTCGACCAAATGCAGTCACAAATTGCTTTACCAACCCAAGTATCCCCAGAACGAGTGGTTTCTAACTGTTTGACGCCGACTGCACCTCTCACTAATGTCTTGAAAAGGACGTTGAACAAGGTGGTACTCACCAGGCGACATGTCAGCGAACGATCTCCTAATCACCGGAAATCTCTTAGCGGTGTCTCCACCGCATAAATCATGGAGGATAAAGTTAAAATGGCGGTGAACCTTAAATACATGTTCTCCGGCGTCGGTACCAGCGTTTGGTATTGTTTTCATCGCGTAATGACCTGAACGACAATTCGTTTTACCCCCTCACTTGTCACACAGTTAATCGACTTTGAACTACAAGACGTTACAACTTATCTAAAGCAATCATGCTCAATGAGCCTTCTTTCGCGGGAAATCAGACTGTATGTAGCAGGGCTCCCAAGCACATGGCCTGGCTCTCAGATGTATGTCTTCACCCTATGTCTTCTTGTGATTATTTAACACGTTCACGATTTATACAAGCGTAATACAACGTTAAAAAATCTACAGTATTTTCCAAAACCTGATGCACTAACACAGAGTTCCTCTTGGTGATGCTTCTCGAAATATTGCCACGCGTTCCATTCCCAAGTTTTGTTAGTTGTTGTTAGTTGTTGCCGAATAATCGCATAATTATTTCCCAATGCGACGAACTAAATAAAGCAATCATTTAGAGCTAACATATTCTACACCGATGTCTCCTTTTTCTGTTCCTCTTTTTTTCTGCAATGATCTGTTATTAAACGCTAATTGCCCAAACTCTCATTTATTAATTTTTTTTTCTCGTTCAGGGCCAGAAACAAAAAAAAAGCGAACTGATGAGAGTTCCCCACAGAGTAAGTTGCTGTCGGTGCTTACGTACTCAACCGGAAGCGGTCATGCGAGAAAGCGCACACGTTTGATGACACGCCCACAGTTTTTGCCTAATCAAGTACATGCAAAAAAATCGAATCGCTTCGGCTATACCTGTTGCCGGCCAGGTCATCAGCGTTACTCTATTTAAACCTTGACGGAGGTACACGCAAGTAAAAGCGTCAACATACCAACGTATGTGGGCTGAAAGGTATATAGTAAGAAGAAAGGTGAAAACCTAGCATGGCGCTATTAAATGAATTACCTTAATTCACTCTATCGCGTGGTTGTCTCTAGCGTCTTCCTCCACATCTCTTTTTCCGTGTTTCTGTGGTCTTACGGGTTGATGTATGCGATGTTTTTTTAAGTATTAGTGAGCTGTATCAATCCTGATCGGGGTATTTATTGCATCTTCTGCTGTGCTTTATTATTTAGCGCTCCTGACGGACCAACCACTTCGGACGTGGTGGCTGTCTTGGTAGAGATGTGCACTGTGATGTATTATCGTGTGTGATGTAGTGTGGTAGGATGTGGTGTTGTGGTGGCGGTATAGTGGAGTGGTGACAGTGGTATAGTGTGAAATATTACACGAAACATACAAAAATGTTCAGAACATGATAAAAAACGGACGATCTTCTTCGTTCGTTTGAAGCTGAAGGCTGTCTCCGGCATTGTTGACACGTCGCTAACAACTAGCAGCAATCGCAACTGACGTTTGAAAGCAAAAAATACCATTTCTGCTCTTTGTATCCCGTACTCTGCGGTGAAAATGCGAATGAATGCATACATTTACATTTCTGGAACTGTTCTGCGGTTTTCTCGTATAACACGTACACTGTCACCAAGCTGTAGGCCTGTTCCTACGAGCTCACATGTCAACTCTTGAAAATGACGTGCCTCTTTTGTAGAAAGGTAGGCTAACAGCTTGAAGCAGCGCCTGCTCCACCACTTACACACAACTGCACCCCTTTTTTTCTAGCTTTCATTTCTTTGCCAACCACATGACAAGTTCACCGCCGTGGCTGAGTTCCAATGACGAGCACCGCACAAATTCCTAGTATCTTTAGGAAATGATATATTCTTGTTTTTTTTTAAGGTGGTGCGATTGTGGCTTTACATGCAAATGACGCGAAACAAGCTTCCAATTTCAGGAGAAAAGAAAATTGAAGAGCAGCAGTGCTTGGGGTTCGCACGAAACACTTGGTGTGACTGTCGGCAGATGCAGACCACGATGCCATCGTGCCACGCCCCTGTGACGCCTGGAACTTCCATCTCGGAATGCGAACAGCGTGCGCCGGGAAAGTAGAGAATCAAACAAAATATGGAAGACTTGAACACTTTCAGCAACGTAACGAACTGCACTCTTTAAAGAAGTACACGCGGTCTCGCCTGGTGAACTTTGATTTCAGCCATCTCTTCAGGAATGCTTTTCTCCCTTTCCATCTCTCTCCTCTCGCTGTCTAAGTGTGCTCTTGAAGCAAGGTGTGTGACTGGGCTCATTAGTATTCTATGGCAACGTGAACAACACGTGAGACACAGAAGGACAAGGAACTGACGAGGACTAGCGCTAGTCCTCGTCGCTTACTTGTCCTTGTTTGTCTCACTCGTTGTTCACGTCACCGGGTTCTTGAGGACGTCCTCTCTTTGGAAACCCCGTGGAAGGTGAATGTTAAAACGGCTCAAGAGAACAGGGTGTGGTCGTATTTGTCGTACAACCACGTGATCGGCTCGCAAAGAAAATATAACGTTTGCTTCGCCTTGGGGCAGTATGTTGCGTTGGCCCCAACCGTGTGCCGGGTTCTTCACCAAGTTTCACTGCTGACACCCTCACTCCACCCCCCATTCCCACCACACACAGCCGTCAGACGTGTCCCCCTAAAAAAAGAAGGTTCACAATTTGTGCAAAAATGAAAACTAAACAATGAGGAACTTCTCACAGCGGCCTGCCTCTGGGCCGCTGTTTAATAGTGGTAAGCATGGAAAGTGAACAGCTATTTGGATGTAATATCTGTAGAAATTCAGCGTGCTCATAACCCTGATATTTAAACAATGATGCCATGGGTTCTACTCTTTAAAGTTACAGGCACGCTTGTTTATTAATTTTATTATCTCGTTTATCGTTCTCATGGAAGCGTGAAGCATGCAACCCCACCGTGCCAACGCTGTTAGCTGTAAGGGAGCCACTCTCTGCGCCTCACCGGGATTCTTTATGTAGTGTATCCTCGTCGCCTTCACCTACAGTCAGAGTACGTAATAGGCAGGAGTCTCCCTAAACGCTAAATGCAACGCTAAGTCGCGCTGAAGCAGCTGTTGCAACTTTTTGGATAAATTTTTTGGGGGGGACACTTTCAAACTCCTTCTAAATCGTCAAAATCAAAATCACTATCATATGTTTTTCATGTAATGGCGGCCACTATAATAACTGCAGCAAAAGTGATCATGGGGTAAAAATCAACAGTTCTCACTTCGGCAGTATCCAGAATAGCTTCCTACAAGAAAAACACGACGTTTTGTCATAAATATTCCTAACAGCTGACACTCCATAGAGTAAAAAAAAAGAAGTAACGTGACAGGTTTAAAGCAACGGAGCGGACTCCTATGGCGACAAGCGCGACGCTTCAGTGGTTCTTCGCTATCGCGAATGCAGCGCACGCCAGGCACAAGCTCCCCAACATCAGGCGAAGCAGCGTTAAACCAAGCGACCATGTTTCTGCAAACGAGACACGGCTCATTTGGCACGGTCCCATCGGAAACCTGTCGTGTCTTCGCCTCCCCTTTCTAGCCCTCTGGCATGATCTACATCGCCGCTGAAAACCGTGCATCACTTTCACGGGAAAAGCTTTGAAACTACATACATGATTAAGGCAAATTCATGAGGATTTTCAAGCGAAATGAGGCTCCCTGCCCTGGCTGCTTCGATACTTCGTTGCTGGCTAATTGATAAACATTGGCGAAACATGGCTCATATCCTCGGTATCATGCTCTTGGTATCCAGTGAGCTTACCATGGTTCTACGTTTAACGGCATTGCATTGTATTAGTGAGACGTTCTATCAGATGTGCGGAATGGCATTCTGCACCTGTAGTCAATGCCACTGTAGTCTATCCCGCTTCTCTCGCAGAAAAGTGTATCTGAAGCGTGTGAGGTGATGTAAAAGATTTTTTCGAAGTCGTAAATGTCTAAATGAGCATTTTGGAGAATTGGCATGAACGCTGAGACTGTTTTTTGTGTTACTGCACACAAAAAAAGGAAGTTGTAATGCTCTTCTTTCTCGTTGACTCAAGTTTGGGAGGGGGGGCGGGGATTTTTAACATCTAGATTTTTTTCAGTTTGGCGTATATATATATACACGCGCACATACAAACATACACGAACATACGTAAAAACTGGTTAATCCCCTCCCCCCAAAAAACAAAAAAACATGGAAGAGGATAAAGCAAAGTTTTTCAGCTCAAGTAACGTGAAACTTGGGGAGGGACGAAGATAGTAGTATGTGTTGGTATTTCCGAGCTGGAAATGGCTGTTCATGGGCAATTAAAGACAGAAGAAGATGAAGGGCCTGACCGAGGTAATTTCTCACATTGTTTTGAAAGAAGGCTGAGTAACTAGTGGTACCGAGCCTGAAATCAGTCATCTAAGGATTAGGAAGGATGTCTCCGTTCCACTAACGTCGTCAAAAAACAGCGTCGGAATGTGGAATGAAGCGTACCAAAAGTTGTTCTTCTTCTTCTTCTTCTTCTTCTTCTTCTTCTTCTTCTTCTTCTTCTTCTTCTTCGTCTTCTTCTTCTTCTTCTTCTTCTTCTTCTTCTTCTTCTTCTTCTTCTTCTTCTTCTTCTTCTTCTTCTTCTTCTTCTTTTCTTCTTCTTCTTCTTCTTCTTTCTTCTTCTTCTTCTTCTCCTTCTTTTTTCGTTGCCCACTAACAGTGAACTTACCGTAAGGTGTCTTCGTGTTACACATCGCAACATGCTACGAAGTATACTTTACAGAAGAGGACTTGGAATTTGAAATCAATGCCTATACGCAATTTAATAAATTTCTGTTAATTAGCGCAATTCAATCAAAGTAAACGCTGTTTACTTGCTGGGATAATTAGTGTCTTTATAATTTTTAGATTACCGGTGGTGAGTAGTGGGATATAGCCAATTTTTTGTGACGTATACTCGTTTATGATGGAGACGCGACACGCCGATAAGCGCAAACCATAAGATGTTTTGCTTCTAAAATTTGTGACTACACCTCTACGGGGTAGTGCCAAGAAAACGATGTCTTCGTTCAAAATTAAAACAGTTGAATTGACTGAAAGTTTAGAACCATCGGAACCATACGGTGGTCAAAACTCTGGACCTCACTCCGACTGGCTCATGAATTATATATTTCACTTGGGACTCATTCTGACTCATATTGACCAAAATTTTCGCAGCCGGACTCACCAGGATTCAGACTCACCAAAACAATACTTACGTAGATTCACTCAACCTTAGCCTGATGGCTCTACTTGAGTCTCAGTGAGTCCGACTCAGCCGACTCATAAGGCCATTAGCGTACGATCGGCTTCTCCCAACATGGTGTCAACGCTCTAACACCAATATCTGGCACAATCGATTTCATACTCGGCGCCTTTTGATCTCGCTCTTTCAAATAAGAGATATCAGTGGTTCCAAGTCAGTAAGAACAATTTTATTGAAATAGGTGACCTACACGAGAGATTTTTATCAAGGATTCTCAGAAAAAAAAAGTTCGGTCAGGCACTCCGCTCTCTCTTCCGTAACTCACGCCTCTGATTAATTATTCTTGTCCTGGCATATGAACACTGGCTCTTTGAAGTATATGTTATTATCTGGACCAAAATAAAATTTTAATCCTCCTTATCATCATTATCATCATCATCATCATGTGTGAGTAGGCTTTAGCATAATCGTGAGCATACGTAGGCTCATAGTAACGCTCAAGTCGAGTACCATAAATCAGCCAAAAAGTTTAGAGCTCACTCAAACTGACTCACAAAATACATTTTGCACTTTGGGCTCACTCGTACCCACACTCACCAAACTTTTCCTCAACCTGACTCACTCGAACTCAGACTCACTGGAAGTTTTCTTGACCGGACTCACTCGGCCTCAAACTCGCCATTACTCACTCGGAATCACTCTAACTCCGACTAATGGGTTGATCTTATTCTGAATGAGTGGACTCATGAGTCCGTTGGCCTATGGTCCTGGCACCTTTTTGTAAAGAACGAAACAAAAGCAACTGTTCAAAGGGCTCGTTTCTTCAAAGGGTTTCCATTAATGTTTTATCTTGAAAAATGTGATAGTGCAGATTTTTTTTCTGCTGGCACACTCATAATTCTTTTTTTTTCAAAAAGCAAGTTTTATACTTGTGCCATCTTTGAATATATATTGTAGTTCTTTGTAGCAACCTGATGAGTGGTTTTGATATTTTTGGCATACTTAGAAATCTGGCCTGATGGTTACGAAAGAGTGAAAGTTTTTTGCAATACCACGTTCATTAGTGTAGAGCTTAACACACAGACGTGAATTTTCTATTTATTTATTTATGTGCTTATTTTTATTTCTTTATTCGTTTGTTTGTTTTATAAACACTACTGATTTGGTACAAGTACCGAACATACAAGGTAAAAAGCGATAGTTCTCTTTTGCAACGTACTTGCGTCTTTATTTTCGGGAAGTATACTTAATATAAACACAAGGAACACAAATCCAGATTGTGGTTCTGTATGTAAGTTAATTAACGCGCATATATATATATATATATATATATATATATATATATATATATATGTGTGTGTGTGTGTGTGTGTGTGTGTGTGTGTGTGTGTGTGTGTGTGTGTGTGTGTGTGTGTGTGTGTGTGTGTGTGTGTGTGTGTGTGTGTGTGTGTGTGTGTGTGTGTGAAGTTTTAAACACAGACGACGTTTCAAAAGCGTAATACTTCATCTTAGCTAAATTAGATCCATTTGGAACCATTTGGTTTAAGCAAGGCGAGTTTAGATTGTAAATTTTTGTTTCCACATATGTATTACATTTCTATGTTATTTTTAAGTACCCTGTGTTTGTGGGAAATCACTAGTGTTATTCAACATGTTGCAAGTTCCTAGTTTCAATTAAAATGGTGTATTATATTTGGATATACGCTAAACATCTGTATTTATGTTGGTTTAGTGTTACTGCTGCCATGTGAGGACCTTCAGGCACATTCAAGTTGTACTATGCAGCTTTTCGCCTGAAGGACCCCCAACAATTTCGTTGGAAAATAAAATCATTTCTGATTTCTGATTCTGAAATTGTCCGCTCATACCAACGATAGCTGAGTTACAGATACATTGAAGGCTTTATAATGCGGGTCGAGGCAAGAAAGATATGTTTAAAAGCAAAGCCTTTTTAGCGCACTGCAGACATTTCTAGCGCTTCTATATATGTGTCTATCTAGCCACCTTCGCCTGGGTGCTCTCGTGATCGCCTTCGTGGTTTGTAATAGACCAAAATTAGCATGGAAGGGTAAAATCATTTGACGAATATGTACGGTGGCTAGCCATGACATTTTTATATAAAAATTCTGTTGCCTACCAGCGCTTCATATCAGTTTACTGTTTCTAGTGTTGCTGAGAAACAGGTTTCTGTCGCCATCGTTACGCAACTCTAAACAACTGCTAATATAAAACATATGCAACTGCTTCACGTATGTGTCGTCGTGAATTTGTACATAAATTTTGTGCCACTTCATAATGTCTCACTCAATTAAAAAAATGAGACACATTCACCTTCAATTCACATGCTTCGCATAACATCGGTTCCCAAGCTACGTGGGATTTGCCGAATTTTTTCTTTTCATTTTCAATCGAGAGGTTTCTTTTTTTCGTCTTTTTGTCATCTTTTTTTTGGTCGTATACTTCAAACTTTACGTATATTTTCTATTTTCAAATCGGTATTTTTTTATGTTTCAGGCACAGTTCTCTTCCGTTATAATTTTGATAAAAATCTTTCTTCCAAGCTCTTCAAGCGAGCAAGCAGAAGTACTTGCATCTGGCATGAATTTCCCTGAAGGCGCTGCCGCTTATTTTTCTGTTCTTCCACGTAATGACGTACTACAATTCGCAAGACCTAACTTACAAGGATTTTTTGTTTTGTTTTTTTATTTTGATGGTTGCATTTCACGGGTCCGAGTAGACTGTTTCTCATTTCAAGCGTTCTCCAACGCGTTTATTTCACCTGCTGCTGTTCTCAAAAAAGGAAGATGTCCTACACCCAGAGACATTTCAAACTTCGCTGAATTCAGTTTCGGTTTTTCACATAACTGCCTTTTGTTTTTTTTTTGTTTTTTTTTTTGTTTCTTCAAATTGACGGGTGTGCTAGCGACGAGCATTGTGCTATGTCTTATCATGATGAACCACGCATATTCCCACCAAAATAACCTCGTAGAAGCTATATTTTGTTTTTGGAATTGCAGTCACCATAAACAAATAAAGCAAAAAATTTGAGCCCTTCTTTTTTTTGTTTCACAAAGCCTTGATTAAAACCAGCAAACAATAAAGCCAAGGAAGGTACTGGGGATGCTAATTGTACTGTTTTAGGTGTGATATAGTAGAGAGAGAATAAAATGAGGGAAAGGCAGGGAGGTTAACCAGAAAATGGAGCATCCGGTTTGCTACCCTGCACTAGGGGAAGGGGAAATGGGGAAGAAAGATTGGAAAGAAAGCGAAGAGGGAAATAGACGCGCGCGAAAAAAAAAGAAAAAAAGAGGGGGGGGGGAGCTGGGGTGCTACAGTCTATACAATAGGCCGCTGCCACGCAAAAAGTTCAGTAAGGCCTTCACTGATTTTCTGTGAGCACACAAATCATGTCGTCTTTCCAGCACTGATTGTTCAGACAAAGGTCTGTCGTCAAGGCGAGCTAACGCAGCAGCTAGTTGCCGTCTTTGCACGCTGTAACGAGGGCAGAGACAGAACGTGCTCTATAGTTTCATCGCTGCCGCAATGACCGCAAGCAGCACTGTCTTCCATGCCGATTCGGAAGGCGAAAGGTTTGGTGAAGGCGACACCAAGCCATAGTTCGCAAAGCACCGTTGTCTCGAGCCGAGAGAGTCCAGACGGAGGCCGGAGTCGACGAGACGTGTCCAGTCTACGCAGTCGCGTGTGCCGTAAGCACTCGGTGTTCCACAGGGATTTTAATTCTGCATTAGCGATTTTTCGGATGATCATTGCAGCATCAGTCCTTGAAAATGGTATAGATTTTTCTTCACCATCTTCGTGTGCTGATCGGGCAGCTGCATCGGCATGTTCGTTGCCCAATATGCCGCAGTGACTTGGAAGCCACTGAAACGTGATTCTGTGTCCTTTGTCGAAGAGGTGGTGAAGCAGCTCTCTAATTTCCAGCACTAGTTGTTCATGAGGTCCCCGGCGTAAGGTGAATATCAAACACTGTAGTGCTGCCTTAGAGTCCGTGAACACGCTCCATTTCTTGGCTTCTTGGTGTTTAATGACTTGAATTGCGCTACGTAGAGCAGCAAGTTTCGCAGCTGTCGATGATGTATGGTGGGATAAACGAAACTTCACCGTTGTCGCTGTTGCAGGAAAGATCACCGACCCTGCAGACCCATCCACTTTAGTTGAAGCGTCAGTATATAGATGAGTATGCTCACTGTATTTCTCATATAACAGGAGAAGAGAAAGCTGCTTTAGCACTGGAGACGAGAGCCGGGCTTTTGACCCTATGCCTGGAACCGTGAGTTCAACATGTGCATAGGTCATACTCCATGGGGGAGTTGAAATCCTCGATGGAGTTGTATATCCCGTAGGAATGCGTGTGCGATATGACAAGACTGTCTGGCAAAATGAGGCACGAGGTCGGGCTTCTGGCAGTGAACCTAGATGATGGGCAGGGGCACGAGTAAGATGCCTCACGTGTGCTCTGAGCACTTCCATCATGATATGCGTCTTTAGCGGGTAGTCATTAGCGATCTCGATTGTCTCAGCTGTTGATGAACATCGCGGTAGCCCCAGACAAACTCGCAAAGCCATAGCATGGATGCTTTCGAGAGTCCGAATGTTGGTTCTACAGGTTTTGGTCAATACAGGCAAACTGTAGCGCAAATAGCCAAGAAAAAGCGTCTTGTATAATTGCATCATTGCATGTACTGAAGTCCCCCAGGTTTTTCCTCCGAGATACTTGAATAAGTTAGCAATTTCTGTCAGCCTCTTCTTCAAGTGGGCCACATGTGGGCCCCAGCAGAGGTCTCTATCAATGAATACGCCTAGAAATCTGTGCGTCCTGACATATGATATGACTTGGCCATCGATTGATATAGCGTATGGTCTCATTGGCTTTCGACTAAAAGCAATCAATGCGCATTTCGCTGGCGAGATTTTCAGACCCTGGTCCTTGAGGTACACTGATACCAACGTCACAGCTTTCTGAAGTCTTGCGCGTACCTGAGGTCTTGTCACGCCAGATGTCCAGACGCAGATGTCGTCAGCGTACATGGATAACTTGACCACACTTGGTAGTCGTTCTACAAGACCAATGAGAACGAGGTTGAAGAGGGTTGGACTCAAGACGCCACCTTGCGGGACTCCACGATGCGTTGGGTGTTGGGAGGTTGGACCATCTGCAGTGTTCACAAATAAGGTCCGCCCTTGTAAATAATTGCGTGTCCAACAATACAGTTCCCCGCCTAGGCCCACTGACTCAATGGCTTCGAGGATGGCGTCATGTAGAACGTTGTCGTATGCTCCTTTTACGTCAAAGAACATGGCTGCAGATAGTCGTTTACCTGCCTTTTGTTGCTGGACATATGTGACAAGATCTATAACATTAGCGATCGAACATCGGTGACGGCGAAAACCAGCCATGGCGTTCGGATATAACTCATAGTATTCCAGGTACCATTCAAGCCTGGCCAAGATCATTCTCTCCATTACCTTTCCTACGCAACTTCAGAGTGCGATCGGTCGGTAAGAGGCAATGTCCAGGGGAGATTTACCAGGCTTAAGGATTGGTACCAAGCGGCTAATCTTCCAATCTTGCGGAACGACGCCAGCTTGCCAGGAATCGTTGAAGATGTTAAGGAGTGCTTCTCGTGCTCGTTTACCAAGGTTGCACAGCATCCTGTATGAGATGTCATCCAGGCCAGTTGACGACGACTTATTACATAAGACGAGCGCCGCATCGAGCTCCTGTGATGTAAACGGTAGAAACATGCGTGGGTCCCGTGAGTGAGGGATATGATTCACTGTATGTAGGCTTGTGTACGCTGTCTGGCCCACGGTCATAGCGCAGAAATCTTCTGCTACCTCAATTTCATGCCGGCGATGAAAAAGTGCAAGGGCTTTGAAGGGAAAACGCTGCTCTGGAACAGAACGTAGGCCTCGCACAATTCTCCATATCTGAGACAGT
Source organism: Rhipicephalus annulatus (assembly GCA_013436015.1). NCBI lineage: Eukaryota > Metazoa > Arthropoda > Arachnida > Ixodida > Ixodidae > Rhipicephalus > Rhipicephalus annulatus. Next base: position 13,445 of record WOVY01005129.1, read on the forward strand.
GGTTTATGAGGATCTAGCGACGCACAAAATTTCCTCCATCGTTGGGTGTCTAATTTGTCAAGGCGCCGTTTTATCTTCTTTCGGATGCGCCGGGCTGTCCGTAGATCGTCTGCGGAATTGGTGCGTCGGTATCGTCTTTCGGCACGATGGCGTATCGCACGAAGTCGCTCCAGCTCGAGGTCACATTCAGAGTACTTCGAAGAGCATATTATTGTGCGCATAGCCGCATGTGCAGTTTCCTTAATAGCTTGCTGAAGACCATTGGACAGGCCTTCTTCGCAAGCATCCTCAAGTTGAGTTTTGAACACACTCCGATCTATTCTTTGTGTTGTGTTAGAGGAGTACGTGTTCGAAATACCTTTAATCTTCAGGTAAGTGGGGATGTGGTCACTTCCGTGTGTTTCAGTGTCCAAAAACCACTTTACCCGTGTAGCAAATCGGCGTGAAACAAAGGACAAATCAAGGCAGCTGCTATATGTAGTGCCTCGTAAAAACGTAGGACTGGCGTCATTCAAAAGGACGAGACCATGGCTGGAAACCAATGATGCTAGACGTCGTCCCGTTGAATTAAGCCTTGAGCTTCCCCAGATAAGATGATGCGCATTGAAATCCCCGGTAATAACCCACGGACCCGGATGTGCCCTTAATATGCCGTGTAGTTTGTTGGCGTCGAAATGACTTGATGGGGATATATACACGCCTAGGAGTGCGAATGTCACCTTTTCTTTTTTTAACAGACAAGCACACATACTGATTGCCGTCGTGAGGTTGCACTGGCTGGACGACGTAAGTAAGCTCCCGGCGAATAAATACAACAACCTTGCTACTTTCGATGTCACTTGAAGAGAAAAATGACTCGTAGCCGGATAATCTGATTGGGCGCGATAATTTCGGTTCACATATAATCATGATAGGAAATCGGTACAGATGAACAAACTGGCGAAAATCAGATATGCGAGATCTCAGACCTCTTGCGTTCCACTGAAAAATCGACGCTTCTCTGACCTCCTGACGGAACGACTTGTGATTGTCGGCCATGGCTTTACTGGAGGCTTGCAAGGACCGGACTCAACGCGTCCAGCACCTGTAGGCCGCTCCTAGCAGTTGGCGTATCGATGCTTGTCAGAAGACTTCTGATGACACTCACAATGAATCGCAGCATAGGAATAATTTGACGATCTGCTATTGGAGCCTCGTCATCAGCAGCATTGACTTTCACAGGGAGCAGAGAGCGGGAAGGCTGCTCGGAAGGCCGTGCGTTCGCAAGCACCGGCCAGTCTTCAGGGGAGAGAGGCTTCGCCGGTGGAGGTATTCTTGTACTCTCTGGCTTTCTACTGGATGTTGATGGTGGTGCAGACCGAAGTGGTGCATGAATATCACCATGACTGGAGTGCTTCCGTCGGTGGCGACGTCGACGCCGGATTTTCTGTGAAGCTTCTCTATGAGTGGAGTTATCCCTGACCATTTCTTTCAGGATACCCATTTCTTTCTTGAGTCTTGGGCATTCCCTAGATGCGGCTTAATGCGTACCTCGACATTTGCCGCACCTATAAGTTGTTGCACAACAGGTGTCTGCCGTGTGCGCTTCCGCGCACCGAGGGCATACGGTAGAGTTCGCACAGACGCCCTTGACATGACCGATCTTGAAACACTTGTGGCACTGAAGCGGCTTTGGGACAAAATGCCGTACGACATGCCGGAAATGTCCCACCTTGACGTGCGTAGGGATTGAGTCGCCCTTAAAGACTATCTTAACGCAGCGGCTGTTCCCGAGGCGGCTTATATGCTTGATGACCACTCCTTCGTACGCCGGTTTTATCAGAATGGGTAGATCCGTGTTTGGAATTGCCAAGTCAATGTCGTAAATGACACCTGCAGTGCAGGTCCCAGTCATCGGGACGACCGCTCGTACTTTGACGTCTCCAAACTCTGTCATCATTCGAAGCTTCTCCAGCGTGTCTGCATGTGTTGTGTCAACAGCGAAAACGTTCTTACGTGTGTTTAGCCAGACCTCTTTGATTTCATTCTGTGCTATTACGTGATTTGATTTCATTCTGTGCTATTATGTGATTTCATTCTGGCGGAAGGATGTAGTAATTTTGATATAGATGTAAGGGAAATAATGTGGACTAGAGAGAGAAAATGACAAGTTCATTTTCAAAAAAAAGTGGACGAAAAGACCACTAACAGCCGGCAGTGACCAAATTTGTAAATTTAGAGAATTGAAAGTTTACATGTTTGTGGAAGTAAAAGCACATTTTGCTGGGGTAATAAATTAAAGTGTGCACGAAGGCAAACTGAAAAGAGTGATCGATAATTCTTGTGCGTATTATTTTGTCCTTTATTTTTCGCCGGTGAAGTGGATTGCACCGGTGTTACGAAGCATAACAGCTCTGCAACTACAGTGACGGGTCCGGTCAGGGTGCTACTGTTTGTGCTCTTCATGAATTATTTGCAGAATTTTTTTTATTTTTATATAAGATCGTGCAAATTTATCTTCAGACAGCCCCAACACTGATAGTCACATGTTATTATTATTATTATTATTATTATTATTATTATTATTATTATTATTATTATTATTATTATTATTATTATTATTATTATTATTATTATTATTATTATTATTATTAGTTGGGTTTAACGTGCCAAAACCACCATATGTCTATGACAGACGCCATAGTCGAGGGTTCCGGAAATTTCGACCACCTGGTTTTTTTTAACGTGCACCTAAATCTACTCATATGGGCCTAAAGCATTATTCCCTCCATCGAAAATACGGCCGCCGCGGCGGGGATTTCATTCTGCAACCTGCGCGTCAGACGTGGTATGTTCCGTGGTACCTGAAGGCGACTCACTTGAATTGGACCAGAAGTATGCATACCAAGTATTGTACAAATGGCTTACGAATTCAACGTTGACTCACATCAGGTGTATCTCTGACTTTTTTTATGCTCAATTTGATGTAAAGGAGAGAGTGAGAGAGTGGGTGAGAGGGAGCAAACTAAACAATTACTACTTATCCTCCTGGTATTGTTTGTTTTCTTTTTATTGTTTGCAGTCTAATGCTTCGACATTGTGATAAGTGGGTGTGAAAGATTTCTACTAAATGAAGAACGCTTGAGAATATTAATTTTATGTTTACCTCTGTAACTCTTGGGCCAGATTCACACCTTGAAAGGACATTGGCTGGTGAAAGCTTGGTAAGTATGGTATTAAGAACGAAATATTTGTCGACTCCAAACAGTTAGAGCCATGTCATCAGCCTAATAACTGTTATCATAACGATAAGTGTAATAAACCAGGCGCAGGACTATACGGAGAACCAATAAAACCAATGCCATGTTATTTTTGCTGTTGTTTTTAACTGAGTATGAAACTTATCTATTTACATGAAACGTATGCTTGATGCGAATTCAGCGTGACTGGCCGGCACTGCATGGTAGTCCGGCTCTGTTCAGGATCAGTTACGTCAATGCAGAGTTGCCGCTAAATTACCGCACGTATTGTTTGACGGGGACTTCTACTCGTGAAACTGTTATTAGCGCCTTTTACTCAAGGTTAAAGTCCTGTGCAAGGAATGCGTCACACGAATCTCCCTTAAGAGGTTAATGAGTTATATCCCCCTACTGAAGAGAGATAGTCGATTACTCAAACGGCTAGTTTTTGAACCATGCTAATTGTCTACATTTCAGGACAACTGCATAGGCAAAGCTTTTGTACCCTAGTACAAGGGCTTACTCACACTGGCGACTGTATGCTGACCGAGTTAGTTCCAAGGTGACTACGGTCACAAACAACCACTTTGGTCGCAAAATGGCTACTTCGGCTCAGTAGTGCGACTGGAGTGGTAAACCTGCGAGCCAAAGACGCTGGACCAAAACGTCTGCTTATAATTCAGGACGATGGCATTACGGGTACACTCGAACTCTGTGTTGCGACGGGTATAGAGCACACTATAGGACAGATACCCTGGATGTTAAGTCAGGGGTCTTAAACAGGCGGCCCGCGAACCTCTCGCTTGCACCCCGTGACCCACGCATGACTGTCTTCGCCCCACATTGTTTAATATCCTAATAAATATCCACGTGTGCTGCATAGGCATTACTGGTGCGAAGCATTATTTTTGTCAAGCACCTCATGTGGTCACATCGTGTTGAAGCATGACCATTAAACAAAAGAACTATGTTTCTGAATCAAGGCTCACATATTAGTCATTTAGGTGACCGCTATTGACATCTTGTTGGAATCCCGGCGCGAAATCTACTTCAAAAATGACTCTTATATGAGAAATGAGACAGTTTTCTTTTTTACCACATTGTGAAATTGCCTGACAATTTGTACAAACTCTCCCTCTTCCCGTATACGCTTTTAGCTCCTTCCCTGTCCCGACAATTGCAGAACTAAATTGCGTCAGTCAGACCCGCTGGCTAATGTGAGTTTGAGACCTGCGCAATAGGTTATCCCCCACCAATCACAGTGCAGTCGTGCCGTACGGCCCTGAGTCCGCGACGACTTGGTATTTTAGCAGGAGTCGTAGAACATGCGCAATGCCCGTAATGAAAAATAAACGAAACTTTCCTTAAGAGCAATCGAAAAGTAACGCAATAGCTGAAACAAGTGCCTTTGAAAGAAACTTCAGTTAGCAACTTTGGGTTTTCCTTGTGTCAGTCTACGATCATCTCAATGAACGAAAAACATGGCGAGGACCTTCAAGTGGTGCTCCAGTAAACGACCTTTTAAACGATCGCCGTCTTGAAAGCAAAGTCTCGTTACCGCCTTCGCTACCTGAAAACATCGAGGAGGCGTTTATGGGAAGGCTCTTGGTGACGGCACGGTTTTCATTGAAACTGCCTAATGACCCAGAGGGAGAAAAACTTGTAGCTGTGGCCTTCTTACTATCTTCAGTGCATCAAAACTTCAATAAAAGCCGAGCGCTAACGCTAAGCGAGGTTCGGTTTCCATTTAACCTCCGTGATGTAAAAAAAAGAAAGCACTCCATATTCACTATAGAACAAGGCCAACAGAAAGGTCTTCATATCAGTTTGTTAGAGATAAAAAGAGGCATCCTGGTTGCCGTGCCTTTACAAACACCTTCAAGAACCTGACAGAGAAAGTGTAGGCAAAGAGACTTACCAGCTCGTGAAGTACCAAAGACTTCCATGTAAGAAAGAAACTGTAAACATATTGGTAAAGAGGAGTACCTAAGTTTTTTTAAGTTCACGCAGAGCTTTAATGGACTGCTCACCGCTCTCCCATAGTTGAGTACGAAGTACTCAAAATCGTTAACTACTTTTTATAAGCGCGTCATATAGTGGCTTGTTCTTAGGCAAGTAAACGTAGAAAGCGTAGTGCCTTATTTCACAAGCAAACGAGCAAAGCTAGTAGCAAACGCTTGTACGGAAAACGCCAACTTTTCGAAAGGTTGCCGTGGGAAGAACAGATTTTACGCAGCGCCGAGAGCCCCCGCAAACTCCGTGTGACATTAAAACACCCTGAATTTAAAAATGCGTTAGAGTGAAAGGAGGATCTCCGTCATACGAAGAAGGCCCTGTAAAAATAAACCAATAACAAAATAAATAACGTGAAACCGAGTCGCCATCCTCGAGGGATCCTTTCGTAGACGCTTTCCAGAGAAAAAGAAAAGTAAGCTTTGAAAGTCAAGGAAGTGGTTTAGAAGAGAAGGGTTAGGAAGGGATAGATAGGTGGGAAGGAGTGTTTCTTGGGCGTGACGCAGTCTCTTCGCTTCTCAAGTAGGAGAGGGGGAGTCGATGGTGAGGGCTTCTCGGCTAAAACTGGCGCACGCGAAAGGAGCACTCTCAGCGTGTAAGGTGGAACTGATAGATGCGCCTGGCTGAGTCCGTGCTATATGACCGGCCTTAGAAAAGCAAAGCAGAGTCCAGTCCAAGATTTACGGCAAAAATGGCCGTGATGTTTTTGCGCTTTTATACTTTCTTTTTGCCAGTGATAACCAAGGAGGAAAAGGGCTTGACGGTGGCTGGAAGGAGGCTTTGTATTGCGGTGAAAGCGCCGAGATGCTATCGGGGCTCCCTGCAGGAAGGCAGTCTGATAACACTGATGAGAAGAAAGAGCAACGTGCGTGGGATCCCGTGGCTCTAGTGGCGAAATAAACAAAAAGAGAGTGCCACGAAGGTATCTATCTATGTATCTATCTATCTATCTATTTATCTATCGATCTATCTATCCATCGTTCTATCTGTCTATCTATCTACTTATCTATATACCTATATCTAGCGCATGTGACCGCTCTTATGAATAAAGATGTGCGAGTTCTGCACTTGATGTTTTAGTTTAATAAAAATAAATAACGATCACCATTAAAAAGTTCACGCGTGCCCAGATTTTGAGGTTTATTGTAGAAAACGTATTATTTGCGTAATATAATCTGTTCTCAATCAATTCTCGTTTTAGTTTTTTTTCTTGTTTACGAGCTGGAGTTATTGCAATTATACATGGTGCATGATTCTGAGTCATTCATTCACTTTCATAACATTTTGTTCCTAAATTACCATCATTCATCACACTTATTTATTTTGTTTGTGAATTCATGACCATGTCAGTGTATGTGTCGAAATAATAGATCATTTTACGAGCATTTTTATACTATCCCTTATATTGTCTCAATGCGCCAAAGGGTGCACTTCCTGCGATAATTATTGTCTTTGCTCCTCTGCCGGTACCGAAAAAAAGTTAGCGGGCAAATACCAGAAACGATTCGCGGGCTTGTACAAGACAAACAAGGGAGCAGGTGCAACACCACGAAAGCATCGCGCCCAACGTGAGCATTGCGCCGCCTTTTGCGTCTCTCAGAGCTCGACCTCGCAAAGCGCGTTAATGATCTCATTAGCAGCTGCTATGGGCTAACGAACACAGCGACCTCTCCTGCAACGACAGGTCGAGTGGCCAAGCTTTCAGCCTGTTCGCGTGGTCACACCCGCAAGTGTGAGGTGAACAAGGGGATGACATGTCCGGAGGTGTGTGGAGCATACAAGTGAGAGATTTAGTGAGGTGCAGCCTGTAGTCGTTGTTACTTCGGGTAATATTTCTTTGCGTATGAGATGTTCACCTTTGGTTTTAACGAGAACGTTAGCTACTCTCGTAATTGTGTTGATTGAAGTTGTTTATTCAAGCTCACGAAGACATGGTTGCGCAGCTTTTTTGTTCTTTCTTGAGAACCAGAGATCTTTTCTCCTTGATGGTAATCATGTTAACTATTGCCTAAACATTAGCGCAAAAATATTAAATATTTGCTTGTGTATATCGGCGGAAGCCGGAGAGCGAAGGGGGGGGGGGGAGAAAGAAGCGGTCATGTTTTTCACATGAATTCACTTGTAATAGAGCACACACGTAAAAAGGAACACATGAAAACAACTTAGCGAAATGATAACCTTAAAAGCAAAAGCTTACATTTGTTCTCACTGTACTCATGTTTCACTTTTATAAATAAAGTAGGCGTGCGAGAAATGGAGTTTGAAATAACTACATATGACGACTAACGTACGGGTCGCAATGATACTGGGATTACAGTTCATAAAACTCAAAACTCACTTCGTGTTCATTATCCTAAGCCTCCCCATTTCTAGAAGAAGGATAAACTTCCCCCCACCACTAAGCTGTTCGTCTTAATTCACATGCTGCAGCACTGCAATCGACTGAGAACGTGGACTTATCGTAATGCGTCAAGCTTAACTATATAGGCAACGCAATGCGTGTATCTAACTTCGCCGAGCTATGTCTTACAAGAAGCCTGGTCACCGGTTGTATTACTTGGTGCGTTACCAAGTAAACAGCAGCCCTTCATCTTCACGTTTTATAGACATTTCAAAATGCTCCCGCGCGTGCCGCTCGGTCAGTCGAACGTACAAAATACTAGGTTGAGATGTCTTACTTTAGCCGTACCTTAAAGCCAACGGGAAGAGACCCGTCCTCGCTAGTCATATGCCAAACATCTGGATTGGCTCCACTTTTGTGTCAGAAGCCTGAAGTTTTGAAACTCCATGCATAAATATTGTGACATACATTTCTTGCACGGTTATTGAACAATCAGAGAGCCCAAAATAAAAGCTTTCCGAGGGACTTCCTAACAAAAAGTAAACTGTGATTTAGTTCATTAGTTCAGTGTGAAAAACAAATCTAGATTACGAGGGTTTTTTTAAAACTACGTTCTCTTATACTTAATGCTACGCCAAAAAAGAAAATAGGTCGGTAGGATTGACCTTTCTAGTGCACTAAATCTAAGATCCACCCTTCTTAAGGGAGCGGGAGTGTATTAATATAAGAATAATCAATTAAATCTTGCTGCACTTTTGCGTTTCATATGAGCTTACAAATCAAGCGCCTCTTCAATATGCTGTTAATCCCCCCTCTTTTAAAAAAATGCCTAAAGCTGAAAAATTAAGAAAACTTCGCTGGCAGGACACCATTTTTTTTATTATTGTTACTAACATAGTGGTTCAGTTGCAGGGGATCATTATCGAGTTTCCTACCCTGTCTGGTCTTCGAGTTGCAAGAAACTACTGTCAGTCCACATTTTCGGCAAGATAATTACAATAATTATGCCATAGAACGTAAAAAAACATTCATCCCTCATGTGACATTTTGCATAGTCACGCGCACCAAAGACCACTGCTCTAGACTATCGTAGATACAGCGCACATCTCTCCCTCAACGTGAGCCATCATTCTTTTTTCACAGGTTGTGCGTCGACGCTTCGGCCGTAATATGACATATTCGGACAAACCACGCAGTCAGGTACACCAGCTGGACGCTGCCAACGGGCCTGAAAGTGTCATGAATACAGTGTTCTGCAAGTGCCTGCTGTGGACTCTAGTATGTTTGCAACTCCTTTTCGGTAAGTCCTGCGAAAAATATTCGGTTTCTGGAAGGGAGAGTTCGCTTCTTTAACAAATAAAATCAATGACTAGGCAGTGCAGAGATAAATGCCAAGATGATCACACAACATTGATGCCGTTTTTTTTTGTTTTGCGCAAAGTGTATCGGTGCAATACGTGTCAAAAAACAGTTGGTGGCTCATTTGCTAGATTTCCTGCCGAACGGTTGTGTCGCCCGCAATCTCCGACGTCAGCGAGGCTCTCGAAGATTGGCGCACCGTCCACGATCTCCTCATGCCATATATAGCTCTCACCGAGTGGTGCCCTGTCCTCGGTGAGACCTTGTCATCCATCTTTCGTATCTCAATCTTCTTTTTGTCCCTCCTGTACGGTGAGTGCTATCTTTCTCCTTTATCTTCCTACTATCCTTTTTTTCCCATTCTCCCATTTCCTACAAGGCACTGCACCATGTCGCCAATGAGGCAGACCGAAATTAGTTGCCTTTTTCCCTTCCTTCAAGAACTACGCAGTCATTCAGAAAACAGCGCCAAGAAGAGAAGTGTTTGGCCTGAATCGCTGACGACTGAGCGCACTTTGCTGAGCGTCACAACATTTATAGGTGAATAAATGATAGAAGCTCCCGCACAGCCCCGTCTCTACAACAGTCGTGTGACCACGGGGAAACGGAAACGACTACGTAAAAGAGAAAAACGTTGACTCTCAGCTACGGTGATGAACAACAGGGGCCTAAGGTATGGTACGATAAAATTTAGAAAAATGGGAGGAGTCGATCTTAACAATCAAAATGATGTGTAGCACTCCTTTGTCGGCACAGAAAAACAGAGACTCTTTGCAGTTTCGCAAGCCCTACGAACGGACATAACTTGATCGTCATTTTAAGCAACATCGCAGCGTTAGTAGGCAGATTTTTTTTTATCAGAACGTGGGTAGGGTAGGGGATTCAACCAATCTTTATGAATGTGCGTTCATATCTTTGTATGTGTGCGTCCACATATACACATATGAAGTTGAAAGAAAATAGCGGTGAATTTGAATTCTTTTAGCAAGGCCCCTCCACCCCTGGCAGTGGCAAACCCCATGAGGTGTGTCGAAACTGGTTTTAGTGCGCTACTACGTTTTTTATTGTTCATTTTGGAGTACCATTAAGTATTATTCTTTTTTTTTTGGCTGCAGAACTAATTGATAAAGATAGCCGAGGCACTATGGACCTGAACCTGTCCACAGTAATACAGTTAGAACAGAACAGAACGGAAACCATGTGAGCTGCATGTTAATAAGTGTACACATAAGATTTCAGCGATATCAGATTGCATTGTCAGAGGTAGGCGTGGCACCGCTTGCGGAACCCTTTAATTAGAACTCTCCACTTTAAGTCACCTACTGGTCAAAACAGCCACAACTGCATCAAAACTCAGCATTCGGGTTCATCAGCCGCAAGTGATAACGTATGGACGGGAGCATTCAAACTCCCACTGTGCCTCGTAAGACCTTCATAGCAATCTCCTGGACACGCTTACCTGCAGAGCAGTCGGCGAAACCAACAGTTGAGCACGTTAGTTCTATATAGTAGTCTGCAACAGGAAGTGGTATTTGTCCTACCAGCTTAAACACAAATGTCGCAAAATAAAAATCTAGCCAACAAATTCGCAATGACAGGATTCAATATAAACATCAATAATAAGTGAGCACCAATGATAAATGAGCGAGCGGAAGAAGACGGAAGGGCTCCCAAATCAATTTTCGTTCGGTGACTAACCTCTCGCCGTTCCTTTTGCTTGCATACAGAAAGCCCAGTTTTGTTAGCGCAGTGCGTCGTCTTGATGAGGAACCCAGAATATAGTTATGCATATCTGATTAAGTCGGTCACGTTCCCTACAATCGTAACGAAGTAACAAAAGCAGCCATCACGTTCACCGGATAACTAACTTCCATGCGCTAAAGTTGGCACACAGAGAAAAGATTATGAAGCAGTGATGACTCTCGGCGAAAGACTTTGCCATAACAGAAAAAGTAAGTCTCCTGTCTGGTCTTGGATTAAATTATGCAGCTTCTTCCAGCCCCAACGAGCGACGATGCTTTTTTCTTCTATCAACCCACCCGCACTCTGCCAGTGATTTGATTCTTCCCACACGTGGAAGGAAATGGTGCTTTGTGGGCTATGCATAAAACAAATAATATATGTTATAATAATTACACAGAGTAGCGTTCATTGAATTACGATTGCATGTCAAAAATTTCTGAGCATGATGCGCCGGCTTTCCTTACATTTCAATGCCATATGACGAGCCCATTTACTCTTCACATATCAATGGTGAAGGCTTATATCTGTACAGTGGCAAAGTGTGTGTGTGTGTGTGTGTGTGTGTGTGTGTGTGTGTGTGTGTGTGTGTGTGTGTGTGTGTGTGTGTGTGTGTGTGGGTGGGTGGGTGGGTGGGTGTGTGTGTGTGTGTGTGTGTGTGTGTGTGCGCGCGCGCGCGTGTGTGTGTGTGTGTGTGTGTGTGTGTGTGTGCGTGCGTGTGTTTAGCGCTGAATGATTCAGTACCTTCTTACGCATTCCAAGTTTTGAGAACCGTTTGAAAATGTTTTGTTCGTAGTTTTTACATTTTATTTGCTAGAAAGGAGGTTGTGTCACACCTTTATTGTTTTTTTTTTCTAATTATTGCATCTTTGGCTTTTAAATGTGAAGCATTTCTTAGCAAGCTTCGGCAACTTTGAACGTATCTTTCTATCTATCTATCTATCTATCTATCTATCTATTTAATCTATCCATCCATCTAGCCGCCTACTTCTTATGGCTCTAACATACTGGGCAATTGCATCTGGTTAACTTCACTGTCTTCCTTCTTTCTCGTTTCTCTCTGTCTGTTTCGATGATAGCATTGATACCAAAATTGGTATGACATAACATGACTGTATGACGAACATAATTGACTAATCATAACACTAAAATTGTGACATTATTGTCATGAATGTTATGATTTACATTTCATCCTCTTGCTGCTCTTGCGGTGATTTCGTTCACATGATATGTTGCAAAACCGTTATGGTATGATGACATGACTGCATGGCGAACACAAGTGACAGACCCTAACATGAAAATCATGACATGCGTGTCATGTAACAACATGACTACATGCCACTCTCATGATGCGCTCGCGGCCGTTTCGCTAGCGCCACATATACCAAATTTCGTATTATGTACGTGAATGGATGACGAAGGTACGTGACTGGTGCAAACATGATAATCATGAGATGCGTGCCATGCAAAACATTACTACATGCTACATTCATAGCGCGCTAACGGCCGTTGTGGTAGCTCCACTAAATTTTGTACTACGTGACGTGAATAGAAGATGGAGGTAAACGACAAGTCCAAATATAATAATCATGGTATGCGTGTCATGTAAAACTTGACTACAAGCTACGCTCATAGAATGCTCGCGACCGTTTCGCTAGCTCCACATATACCAAATTTGGTATCAGGTGACGGGAATAGAATATGAAGATAAATTACACGTCCAAACATAATAATCATGACATGGAAGTGATGTACGGCATAATTTACGTCACCCTCGTAGATTTGTGCCGATTTTAAAGTGGCATATCAACTATCCTCAGTCGTGCTTCGCATAGCATCGATTCCCACTGTACGTAGAATCTGCCTTTTTTTTAATTTAGTGCATGACCTTTTGTCCTTAGTTTATATAACCCCTTGAAACGTGTAGCCTCTGTTCAAAGCTTTAATTTATTTCTTTTTGATATATTGTCAACTAATACTTATAACCCCAGTTCTATAGGCAGTCCTTGTGCCCTTTCGTTAAAAGGTTTTAGCTTGCTTGCTCCCTCCAGTCTTTATTATCTTCCACTCTATCTCATATTTATGCATTTTATAAGTAGTATAAAGACATCGTCACAGTAACAATACTAGAAATGATGATGACGATGGTAATGACACTTATAATTGCATAAAGTTTTGTCCATACGCTCCACAGCCCTACCATATCGACAAACATATTCTTCAACACGCGCACCAGACTGTTGGGACTGCCAAGCGTTTTATCACTCTAAAATATTATCTAGAATTTGTCACACGGAATATGCTCTACATACCGATGATTTTTGAATCAATATTGCAGAATGGCTGACAATGCGTTTTGGGTGGAACAATTTGGATTATTTTGTTTCTGCGCGCAAAACTTTCATAAGTTCATACCAACGTGTAAAGGCCTTTGAATGTAGGCTGCAGATTGGCAAGCCCTCACGGACGTCAAGTGTTCTTGAACAAATGGCCCTTTTTTTCTCTATTATGAAGGCGAGAGCCTTATATGTCTCACGGACAACGTAAAGTGGCCGTTGGCGTCGGTGTTGTCGTAGTGACTTCAAATGTCTCCAAAGTTGTGCCGTAATCGTGACGCCACTGTGATGTCATATAATGGCGTCCTCACAAGACATCATCCCTTGGGGAAAGGTGGTGACTGACGCAAAAAAATAATCTCGTAATGACTTCGCTTTAACGCCGTCATGACTTCAAGTGTCATCAAAAGTATTGACGTCATTGTGACATCACTGTGCCATCACATTATGGTGACATCACAAGACGTCATCGCTTGAGCAAAAGTGTTTGGCTACCGGGGGTACTGCGAAATCACATCGGCTTTCGCGTTAGAGTAACTTTTGGCAAATACGTATATACCGTGCAACTTTTTCGCTACGGCAAGACGCTGCTGAGATACCAAACAAGTTGTACGAGGTTAGCGTGTCCGTCAGTTCAGATGCTTTGACAAAATTTAGCTAATTTTGTTAGTAGACAATATTATCGAGAGGAATCCATTTTGCGTCAGCAGGCGTTGGCTCTAACATTGCTCGCATTTCATGGCAATCTATTTCTATAAACAAAACATAACTTGGTTACTTGAGATCTATGAGGCGTGCTTTTTTCACAGCCAATAACGTTAGAGTTCGTGCATAAACTTAACGTGGGTCCATATACAAAACAACGAGCAGCAAATCTTCTCGAATTGCGAGAGGAAGAAAATAGTTTACGTTCGTGGTGCAGCGGTACCGCTACGTCACGCTGTCAAGGCGACCGGCTACTTATTTTTTTGCGTGTCAACAAATTGACCCATCTCTTTCGCAGCTACGACCGTGTTCCTAAAGCGTCTCTAAAGCCTCGCGGACAGGAACAAACACCCTCTCAATTGACCCTTCGAAGAAAGAAGGACGATAGAAAAAGAAAAAGAAGAAGCATTTTCGCTGAGGACAGACACAGTGTTATGTGACGGGTCTACGGTCAGGCTACGCCAAATCTGGGCCAAGCTTTTCATTGCTTCAAGGCCCAAGAGAATGGAGGCGACTGGGGGTGACGTTTGAGCAATCGGAGCAAGCGCACGTCTTTATTCACATATTGTTGGTTGGTGGTGTGGGAAACATTTCTTTTTTAAGAAAAACTGAATGAACAAGCAATGCCTAAAGATGTATTGAGCAAACGTTCGGGGTGATTTTAACTTCACTTTCCAGGCGTTGAAAAGTTAACACGCAATGACATTGACTCCTTCTCCTTTTGTGATTTCCATTTATCGGCTAGTGCGCCTCGCCGGTTATCGCTTAGCCTGTGTTATTAATGTTATTCTTTCCTCGCTGAAGTATATCCTCACCACACGTTTAAAGGGCTATTGTATGAAACAACTTAAATGGGTACTGAGCTAATGGGCTTGGTGGAGAAACAAATTCTACGAACAGAAAACACTGCGGGGAACAGTTGGGCCAAGTATTGTATAGTCGCATGTGGCACGTAAAGTTTACAAGAGTAGCGTGACGTTGCTCTTTTCTCAAACTCCTTATCTTCATACAGTGGCCTGTCTGCACTCTATTCAGTGGCTGACGGCGGATCTGTTACGTAATTTGGTAGTAATGGGCAATGGATGGCATAAATCAAGTGCTCCATTTGAATCAAAGCACTTATTGAGATTATCGTAGAGAGCTATGGTTGCAGTAAACAAAAGTCTTCTTTTGATTTGTAATATGAATGGCACCTTTCACTGTTGCCCGCCGCGGTTATCTAGTGGCTAAGGTACTCGGCTGCTGACCCGCAGTTCGTGGGATTGAATCCCGGCTGCGGCGGCTGCCTTTCCGATGGAAGCGGGGATGCTGTAGGCCCGTGTGCTCAGATTTAGGCACACGTTAAAGAACCCCAGGTGGTCGAAATTTCCGGAGCCCTCCACTACGGCAGTTTCTCATAATCATATGGTGGTTTTGGGACGTTAAACCCCACATATCAATCAATAAACTTTTCACTGTTGTCGTCCGGTCAACTCAGAGTGCACGCAAGTTCTATCGAATTTATCACCGCACTACTTTTAGATGCGGAAGCATCTTATACTCGCGCCTTGTAGTGCGCCATCCGCGCCGTCCGCACTGCTTCTCGAACATTCGACAGCTGACGCGCGCGCATGCGCCGTCGCGCCGTCGCCCACCATCTGTGCCGCGCGCGCTTCTCCTTCGAGAACATTCGACAGCTGACAGCGCATGCGCCGTCGCGCCGTCGCCATCTGTGCCGCGCGCGCGCTTCTCCTTCGAGAACATTCAACAGCTGACAGTGCATGCGCCGTCGCGCTGTATATATACTCAAGGTCGGCGCTCGCTCGCTCAGTTGCCGCTCGTCGGTTGGTTTGTACGGCGCGTCGACGTCCAAGGTCGCGGTGAAATGAATTCCAACGAATCCACAAACACAATGATCGACGTCCCTTCGACCAGCGCCGTCCTTTCGCATACGTGTGTACGTGTTCACTCATTTAACACCCCCTCCTACAACCACGTTAACCAATTTAGCCATCGACCCTAGTAAGTCGCAATTTAACACCCCATTTCACAACCACGTTAACCAATTTAGCCATCGACCCAAGTAAGTCGCACTTTAACAGCCCGTTAACCAATTATATGCTCCGCATCCTCCTCAGTGTTCCCCCGAGGGAAGCTGCGGGCAATTTTTTCAGCAATGCTGCCTTTCTGCTTCTTTTGCCCAATTAGTTTCGAATTTTATGAGTCACCTGACACCTCACGAATTCAGTTTCAAAGCCGCGCATCTTCAAGAACAAATCAGTATAGAATAAATAAAGAAACCAAAATACCAAGAATTCACACTGCCCTTCAAATGCATTTGCCTAAGACTTCTCCAAGGCGAAGGTTTTTTTTTTCGACGCGTTAAATTTTGTTCACCTCTGGTCCTCCTTTTTCGGCATTTGTCATGGTTCTGCAGCGCCTCTGGGACATGCCCATATTTGACCAAGGAGATGATGTCTTGTGGTGATGGAAGGGGACGTCATGGTAATGTTATAATAACGTCCCACATTTCGGCGGTCTGTTACATCGTCCTGATTTTATGACACAATCATGACTTTTTCAAATTCTAGTGTTGACACCGGTTTCTAATGCTCCTGTTGCCACTGATTCGCGTTTGGTGAGTA
The DNA here is from genome assembly GCA_013436015.1 of Rhipicephalus annulatus. Lineage (NCBI taxonomy): Eukaryota > Metazoa > Arthropoda > Arachnida > Ixodida > Ixodidae > Rhipicephalus > Rhipicephalus annulatus. Next base: position 29,781 of record WOVY01005129.1, read on the forward strand.
ATTTGAGGGTTTCGCTTTAATGCAGAACGAAAAAATGGCAGCATATCCCCGGAGTGAATGATGGAAAGTGGGGCGAAGCATCCGTTCGTCCATTCGTTCTTGATTCCGTCCGTTCATGCGTCCGTCTGTATGACCGACCATGCGTTCATCCACCCGTTCGTGCGTGCGTCTGTTCGTGCATCCGCACGTCCATCTGAGCCTCCGTCCCTGCGTTCGTCCATGCATTCGTCCCTGTGTCCATCTATGCGTCCATCCGTCCTTGCAGCCATCCGTGCGTACGTTCATGTATCTGTCTGTGTGTCCGTTCGTCCATCTATTCAACACTCCAAGTACCACCATCTCGCATCTTTTCATCATATATTCCTCATATAGAAGCACCGCCTTCCAGCGGACTTTCCAAGGACTAAACGAGAGGTGGCACGCGCACACTTTCTTACGGCTTGCGTTTCGTGTCTACTTCCCATCTTTAACCACCTCGAGTTCATTTTATATACCAGTTCACTGTATTCATGTAACTGCGGCCCAACACTCGCTAACCTTTCTAAAACCAAGAAGGTTACGCCCAGCGACTACAACGTAGCAACCCTTTATTGTCATATAGTGCTCAATGTACATGCCAAGGGCTGCTGAAGAAGAATGAGAGACAGGAGAATTCGGCTTTTAGTCGACGCGCATACTGCAAACTTTTTATTGTTCAACAACGTACAAGAGAAATCCTTCACCGGCACCACCTTGCATGTCAAAACGTAAGGCTGGTTACATACTACGAATACGACTACTACGAGATATGAACAGGTGCCGCTTTCAGGAGCTTCGCCCCTAAAATAGTTCCGCTCGTGTGCTCGCTGATGCTCTCCTAAGGTTGGATCACCGACCGTCTGATGCATTACGCCATTCGAGAGGGAAAAAAGGCAAGCAAAGGAAAGAGGTAAACAAGACGAGTGTATGGTTTCCTTCCTTGTGCCAGGAATAAGAAAAATGAAGATTTAAAAAGAAAAAATGGGAAGATCCCACGTACAGTCGGAATCTATGATATGCGATGCACGAAGGAGAAAGGTTCATATTTCACTTTAAGATCAGCGCAACGTTACGAGGTGGAGACAAATTATACCGTACAAGATTTCCGTGTCACGATTATCAAGTTTGGTTGTGTCGTTTACTTTCGTCATCTATTCACGTCATGTGTGACCAAGTTTAGTATATGTGGAGCGAGCCCTCTACGAGCATGGTATGTTGTCATGTTCTTACATGGCACGCGTGTCAGGATTATCATCTTTGCACCAGTCATATATTTCGTCATCCATTGACGTCACGTCACACCAAATTTGGTATATGTCCAGCCAGCAAAATGGCCGCGAGCAATATATGAAAGGCCCAATATACTCCAATGCAGCGTCGACGCGCTCGCACGCTGGGCACAGTGGCGCTACGTTAGCAAAACGCGGGCACTCTATATTCTGACGCCAGGCACGACCGGCGAGACCAGCGTCTGTCAGCGCATCCCGATGGCAACAGGCGCGAAATGCGGCATGCTGCATTTCGCGCCTATGCGTTACCCACAAAACACTGCGTCTCCCTCTTTTCGTGACGGAGGGACGCCGGACGCGCTGAAAGCGCATGTACCAAAGCAACGCAGCGCGGCGCGCGCCTGCGAGGACTGGTGCCTGGCGTGGCAACGCCGGCGCGACGCGTCGAAATGAACGCCGGCGAGCACGCGCACCACGTCACGCCGAAATCTATTGGCACCTTCACTGTGGCATGTAATCATGTTCTCACATGACACGCATCTCATGATTATCATGTTCGACCAAGTGACATACCTTCTTCATCGATTGACGTCACGTAATACCGAATTTGCCATATGTGAAGCTAGCGAAACGGCCGCGAGCTAATCATGAGTGTGTAATGTAGGCCTTTGTCCATTCCCAGAATGACTCACTTTATCCTTTGCCGGAGTCCTTTATCGCAATCGACAAGACACCACATAACGGCTCCCAAGAGCACCTACGTTTCTGATTTCTCTCTAGCCACGATGGTTCTTTCTTCCGTGCCACTGCTGGTTGTCGCCTACTGCAAATTTCTTCTTGCCGTTTTCCTTCTGTTTTCTTTTTAACATGCATGAGACAGTGGTTAGTAGTAAACTGATGGTGATCCGCGAAGTGTCAAGATTGTACATTTTGTTTCTCGTCCTGACTCCACATTTTGTAAGAAGCCCACTCGGTCCACCGAAGGAGCTCATAAAAAAGGGGCACTGAAAAATGCGTTCAACATAGCTTTACCAATTGTCACTGCTTGTGTATTCGATGTCCCCAAACCCACACCTAAACGTTATACACAACGTGCGTCATCATTTCGGGGTGACCTAAAATCTTCTGACGACTGCTACGTTCAAGAGAGCCTGCTGCTCTGACAATAAACGTTGTATGGGCAACCTAAAAAGTGAAGTTACTCTCTGAAATAATAAAAAAAACTTACGCAAATCTTACTTGCTTGTGCGCTTACAGTTAATATGACATGTGGGAAAACCGCGCTTCGGCTTCTAAAGGTGCCAAACGAAAAAGAGGCAAAGCCGAGCTGCCATGTCCACAGGCGTGTTCTATTTCACTGAACGTTCTCTTCTTTGTTGTTCTTCTCGAAGTTTTTCGATGCTATTCGCGCGGGAGATTGAAACAATTCACAACATCCTGCGCTCGCCCTACACCAACGAGTATAACTGGCCTGGTAACCTCCGTACCTCCTTTCAAGAGGATCTGGGATTTTATAACATAATTATCGCTTGATAAGTACACAGAAATCACTCTACCAACTTTAATTAATGTGTGGGGTTTAACGTCCCAGAACCACCATATGATTATGAGAGACGCCGTAGTGGAGGGCTCTGGAGATTTCGACCACCTGGGGTTCTTTAACGTGCACCCAAATCTGAGCACACGGGCCTACAACATTTCCGCCTCCATCGGAAATGCAGCCACCGCAGCCGGGATTTGAACCCGCGACCTGCGGGTCAGTAGCTCAGTACCTTAGCCACTAGACCACCGCGGCGGGGCACGCCACGAAGGTTCATCACCATGCCACGCGGTAGCATGTGGGTTCATCGCGCGTATGCAGAATATCGTTCCCCGACGCCATCACGTGATTTCTGAGAAAGTGTAACGGCGAGAGACCGTGGCACATTTGCACAGCGCGAGACTGCGAGTAGTTATGGCGCAACTACGGAAGTAGAGACAAGGACAGGAAAGAGCGCTGTCCTAGTCTCTTGTTCCGTAGTTACGCCGTGACTACTCAGAGTCTTACGCTGCCAAATATGTTGATCCCAAATGACCAACTAGTCTAAGCATCTGCCTTATCGTGAGGCCACAGCGACTTAGGCAGGCTCAACGGGGCTAGCACGTGCCAGCGCGTTCCCACTAAAGCCCCTGAAACTTCGAAGTTTTGGGGGCCTTAGTTCTGACTAGGCTACCACACGTTGGTTCATCGCGCGCCTCCAGAATCTCGTTTCCCGATGTCATCACATTATTGCTGAGAAAGTGTAAGGGGAAGAGGACACAGCGTCTTGCTCAGCCCCTTACACAGGCCGGAAAGCGGTAGCGCGTGAGCGCGTTCCGGCAGTGCTTGGGCCAGCTGTAGCGCATGCGCATTAACGGTGGTCACGCCGCATACCGGGTCGAACTCCGCCATAAGCAGCTTCGCATTTAAAAGAGAAAGAGAGAAGTAGGGTCCTGCAGGCACAAAGGAGTACAGCATACTCATTTGCGCAAGCATGTGTGTATCCGCCTTTGAGGGGAAATGTGCCACCTCCTGGAGTTACACAGGACATACACTCCTCCTCCCACCGTTCCATGTAAAAAGTATGAGTAGAGTGGCTACCGCATTGGTGATCAAAGGGCCACTACCATGACATCAAAACTTACAAAGGTCAGTGCTACAAAGGTCAGTGCAAAAGTCGGCGATTTATTTTAAAATAAAAGACAAACGGGAAGTATGGAGGAAAAATTACCGCGACAAGAAAATGTGCAACATACATATAAATAAAAAAAGACATTGCAAAATAAACAAAGTTATCCCAAGTAAATAATGTTGGCTTGAGTTCTTTGACTACAAGCAAACAACCCTTGCTTACGTTGGTGACTATAATCAATGCAATATTCCGCTGTACCCACCGAGCATGCAGCCTCCTCAACTTCAATAACGGCTCAGTGCTCTCCCATAGTTGAGTACGGAGTACTCAAAATCATTAAAAAATTTCTAAACACTTGTTGGGAACCTCGCTGGGCGTAACCTCCTTGGCATTATCAAAGTAAGTGTGAGGACCATGGGACGGCTTTGTGCCCTCCCATAGCAGAGTACCTAGTACTCTGAATCGTTACCCACTTTTCTAAACGCACAGGTTCACAGGACGGCTTTCTGTTCTCCCACAGTAAACTACAAAGCACTCTAAATTGATGACCACTTGTTCTGAACACAAAGTATTAACCACTTTAAAACACAAAGGTTTTCTGGCAAACATGCTGCTCTCTCATGGTAAAGTAACAAGTACTCAAAATCGTTAACCACTTTTTCTAGACACACGGGTAACGTTTCTGAGCATGCAGCCTACAGTGTTTCATCGAAGTCTGTGTGAAACTACGTCGAGCGTTTGTATAAAAAACACTGACGCAATATTGAAGTTTTTAGTGTATAAATGTTTCTATTGTTTGCATAAACCAGTTCAATAAACTTTCCTTTCCTACCATAGCAAAGTGCAAAGTACTCCCAAACGTCAATCTTTCCCAAACAAGTCTCGTATCGACTGACCTGAGAAGCAGCTGATGGTGATGCTGCAAGAACCACTCACTCATAATTGACGCGTAGTGAAGAGATCATAAATCACGCTAATTTTTTTCCACGGCTGGGGCTGGACTACCAGTCCCCCTTGGTTAAAAGCGAGTGTCTTCACCACAAGGCCACCTACACATGCTTGCCCTATGCGAACTGAGTTGAAGCATTCAAATTCATTCTGCGGACGATCGAAGAAAACAAGTGGGAAGCTGTGCACTTTTGGTGGGCACCTTACTGCAATATTTTGTTTTCGCAGCTAAAACCGATCTTCTGGACAACTCGTATAAGGCCCATATCTACAAATTCACATTTCAGGAAAATTCCGACTTCCACACAATTTAATTCCTAACACGTGCTTCCAAGATCGCGTGATGGTCCTTTAATTTTGCCATTCTAGATGCTCGCGAACGCTTTAAACATGAAACACGTCACGCCGGTAGTGCCCTAAATCAGCGATCTGTGGGGACGGCATCAAGTGAAGCTTATATTGGACTGAAGCAATATTCCGATATGTAAATGACCAAATCGTTGAAACTATACCTTAGCGTGGCCGGACTGGAAATGCGCGTGAGCGTTCGTTCTTGTAGCTTTTGCAGTCTTCGCTCGCCTTTCCGTCCAGCCGTGACTATCACTTGAGATCGCAAAGTTAAAACAATGAGTTGAAAAATTGAACCTTTCTAATTGCTCAGTTCTTAAGTGTCTCTCTCCCGAAAACGCTTCTCAGAATCGCCATTTCAACAGTCTTACATATAGGTATTACAAGTATGGTCAATGAAAATGTACGGATAAACAAAGCACGTCTCCAGCCTTCAACGATGTCTTTGTAACGAGTCCACCCAATTCCTCAGAAACTAGCCAACCCCTTTTCTAAATATAACTGGTGTGCGTCCGTTGGGGGTGCGGAGTTTTTTTTTCCTTTTTTCAAAATTCTCCATCACCAGCTACACAAACTTCCTTTGAAGAATATTCGTCTATGCGGCCGTGCTCGAGTATATTGGCAGACTACCGCTGTTCCATAGTAGGATATTCAATACACACAATAGTTGCCTTCTATTCTAAAACCGAAACATGTGACACCTGGTAAGGGGTACCATAGAAGAAACCAGCCTTTTCACACCGCAATCATAGGATAGCTTCTCGCCCATGGCGGCCCTCCAATGAGTAAAGTACAAATGCACATGCGCTCGCTTCAAAAAGCTTTACAGAGACTGCGCTTCCAGTGTATCTGAAGCCTCCTCATATCCGCATCTTCCTTTTTTTGCGCTATTATTAACTCCAAACTAGGCAGCCGCCTATTGCCGCAACGGCCTCAAGAGAGAGCAAGGCCAATCGAGTGCATCTGGCAAGCGAGAAGGAAGCCTCTAAAATGGAAGAAGTCGTTCTCACGTCGTTCTTCCCGTTTAAAAAGCGACAAGTATAGAGAAAGGAAAAAAGAAACACAAGTTAACGTTGCCGTCGATGTACGTCTGTTGTGTGCATTGTGTGTGAAGCTGCTTCATGTTTGGATCATTTGAAGGAAGGACGCTTGAAAAAACGCCCTTCTGTTCGGGCTCGCGTTCAGGAATCACTGCGTTGTGAGCAGAAACCGTGTCGTCTGCTAGCACGCACAGATGCTTCTGGCGTGTGAAAGTTCTGCAAAAGATCGTGAATTTTCAAAATCACGCGAGGTATGGCGGCCGAGCCTGTGTTTCCCGGTAAAGATTGCCGGCATTCTGCTGAGTAAAGCATAGTTTTTAGAACCTTCCACGTGTGCCGCAGACGGTGCCAGGTCGGTCGCCAGCTGTCACCACGACACTTATCGCGTTACGCTGAACACGCTAGAAAGTTATGAGGAATAAGTGGGACGACATTGTGGTCCACAAATCTTATCCGTGGGCGGTAAATTTCAAATGTGACTGGCACTTTCGTATCTGTGGGCAGGTGAATACGCATTTGACTTGGTCGGCTCATGACTGCTCCTAAAGGCTATAGTATCTTCGAATGAGTACGGAACTTTGTTTTCAAAGGGTACGTGTGCATTTTTTCAAAAGTTCTACGTACCCTACTTTGAAAATCTTGCACGTCATGTACCCTGGCCTATACCCAATTAATATTTGCCCACATTGTGGGGAAATAGCTTCATTAGAACATAAGCTCTGGCAGTGTACCAAATTCGCTTAATTATCGAACGTCACCCCTGCCAGATGGGAGGCGGCAATCCGCAGCTCGTCCTTGGCAGATCAGCTCTGGGCTGTCCACAAAGTCCGCGAGGCGGCTGAGGAGCTCGGCAGCTCAGTCCCCACGTGGGAGCGGCCTGCAACACAGTGATCTGTGTTTTGGAGGACTAAATAAAAGTTTATCCAATCCAATCACCGCCAAATACGTGTCAAATCACGATCCGAAGTTTCACAATATGAATGAGTCTTTTTATAGGTTGTGTATAACTTGTGTCAAGGCATAAGTAGAAGAATATACTAAACGTCTGGTGAGCGTTAAATACCAAGGGAGTTAGTTACCATATCGTCGGCCGACGGGGAACCATGGTGAAGTCTAGAAATTCTAGACTGTGAGTTATCGATGGGGCCGCTAGGGTACAAGAAAGTTTAAGGGAGAGAGAGAAAGCTTCTTGATGTGGACTTTGCACCTCGATGGTCTATTTGGGAGATTAGACAAATCGCAAACCGTTAGCGCTGTAAAAATGCATGAACTAACCCAATGCGCTCGCTTGCGTTTTATAGTGTTCATAATGCGCTATACCTTCTATAGCCGAAGTTTTATTGCTAGCACACAATGTCTCTCTGACAAACTTACGAACTAGTGCATCTGACCAAACTCTCGACGTTGATTGTAGGACTTGTACAGGCGTCTTCCAGCTCACAACGCGCCCAAAAGAGCTTCACCGAAAGCTTGGACGGTAAGCGCCTTGCCTTTGATCCTTAAATGGCTTAGTGCGATTTGGCTCCAGGTGCCCTCCTTGACGCGGGCGAACCGTGCTATCTGTGACCGCCACGCCTTACAAATAAGCCTGGCCCTTAATGATTCCACTTAATCCGATAAGGCGTCTTTCGAGTAGCCATCTACTTTCACGGGAAAGGTTATACCGCCATTTGGGGAATGGTGAAATTAACCCGCCAAGAGACTAATCCTCGACGTTAGCCCGTATCGTTATGGGAATCATCTTCGGAATGACACTTGCTTGAACTGCAGGTGAAGGCGTTAATGTGGTCTGTCCAAGCGTGCCACATGAATCGTTCTTTGAGCCTTCATTATTGAACTGCTATGTTTAATGCACATTTAGATGCTATCATGCTGCGAGAACAAGCCTTGTTTACATCAGTGCAATATAAAGAGTTGTGGGACAACTTTCAGATGATCATATATGATGAACATATATAAAATTATGTTATCGTATGTTTGACCATTTTTTGCGACAATAAAAAAAATAAATAGCAGTGTGATGCATATGAGCGAAATATGGTGGCCGTCTTTTAAGCAATCACTGCTCAATTTCACGTGGTTGCAGTATAAACAAGCACTTAGTATAATGATTTGATTAGGCTAGGATTTGATGAAGATGTCATTGCGAGGGTTCACTAACTGCCCCCTGTCAAAACTTGGTTCTTTTTTAGAGATGATAAGTGGTTTTCGGTACGTACGCATATAAATTTCTCTGTTATTATATTCATTTACTTTTAATTTTGTCTTTTATTTGGGCAAACATATTAACCACAAAATTTTCACTTCCATTATTATTGCGTCAAGCCGAACAGCACTAAACTTTTTTTTCATCTTAAACATTTAACAGAAAGCCAATGTAATATATACTTCCCTGCATGCACTGTAGAGATGACGATCTAGTCATAAGCTCAAATCATATTCCTTTGTGTGGGACTTCAACAACAAACAGATATTCTTCTTCGTAAAATTAACGTTCCACTTTTTCAATCAAGCAGCGGCGTTAACCTAGCAGCTGGTAAAATCAAGGACGCGTGGCGTCGAAACGACCTACAAGCGCACGTTATAATTAGAACGCATTGCCTTTTTGCCCAAGCCTAATGGGTAATGACGTTTAGCCATATAAGCACTCTCCGCGCAAGGGTAAAACAGGCGCACGTGCTGACGCTTTCGTTCTGCGCACACAACGAAGCGAGGAGCGTGGCGAACGCGCAATTTGCATGCATTTCCGAGTGGCCTGAGCAGGACGAGTCGGCAGCGAGAGCCACGCTGTGCTCCTGCAGAACGCTCCTCCACCTGCGCGAGCTAAACGGCGCCGAGCCGTCTTCGTTCCATTGCCTACGCCGTTCGTGCATCAACGCCACAGCCCTTGCCTCAACTGCACATACGCTCTGCAGCGCGCTGTAATTAGCGCGATAAATTAGGCCGATTTCGAGAGTGCGTCAGATGTGGAACAGCAGCAACTGTGGCCCACCTGGCTTTCTGCATTTTGTTAAACTTGTGAACTCCCGGATATCATTAGTCGCGTCACCACCTTAGTCCTAACGAGCCTTGTGAAGAAAGTAGAGTGCATGCTTTCACGTTGAAATAGCTTAAAAGACATTTGAACTACTTGTGTTTCTTCGGCGCGATGGTGAACGGGTAAGTAATGATCACAGAGAGAGCGCGCAAAGAACAGAATGGAAAGAGAAATTTTATTCTGTAATTAGGTTTGGTTCAACAATCTCATTAGGCTTTGCAAACGTCGGGCCAACACTACAAACAAAACTTTGGTGAGAGGCATTGTTTTTCTGCCCACGAGATTTTTCTTCAGCTGCTCAAAGCAGTTTAAATTAGATAAGTTTGTTTGTTTGTGTGTTTGTTTTTTGTTTGTTTTTTTTTTGAAATTCTAGTCGATAGATGAACTGAAATTGATTTTGATTAAACCAGCACATGCAAAACAGTTACACCAAGCAAGAGAGATAGTTCCCAAGAAATACGCCATATTTCATTGCTAGAATCCATAGTCGAGGGCGTTTGATATAATAAAATCAGTCCCCTTCTCCAAGTGTAAATGATTGATCTAAGTGCGATGTTGGGCCACTTGGTGCATTGTGTGAAGACACGGCTCTTGCACATGAGGAAAAACAGGTACATGCTACATGTACTCTTCTCATCCGCCCGACCCATATTTTATCTTCTGAACAGGTATACTGCAGTAAATGGCTTAGGCCATTTACTGCAGATGATTGAGAACAGCGGTTCTCATCGCATATCCCCAGCCTTACATTCCATTCTCAACTAAACTTCAGTAGCACTGCCAAGTTTCTACCATTTTTTGTATAGTCACTGCGTCACAGGAACCTTTTTTTATGGTACTTAATTCGTGACTGTCATATTTTCGTTCTCCTGTTTTCTAACCTTCCTGTGGTCACGGCTGTGTAATATCAGTCTCAGGTGACAAGGCAATATTCAATTACCAATTCCAGCTGTAGTACTTAATGGACGACAATGTCAGGGCGATGTTCCTCATTGTAAAGAGCCTCTGTATTTCTAAATATAGAATGTAATGTCAAATGATGGTATAGTGTTCATTCATCATATATTTGTTTTCTTTGTGGTACATCTTACAAAAAATCCGCGCTTCGTTAAGTCACACCAGCGACCCTTTGAAGCCTGAAAAACAAAAAGAAGTCATGACGATCCTGTCAAAAATTTACCTATATGCAGGACTTTTTTTTTTCTTTTTTACTCCAGGTTAATACATGGACTATGCGCGTGTACCTCCACCTAAACTAATATTTTCTTTCACATGGATGCAAGTTGTACAACTTCATGACAACACTTAGGCAAGTGATGGCCAGTTTTGAGGGGGAGACAGAAAATATTTCTTGTTTAAATATTCGGTGTGCTGTCATCACCCTTGTCTAAACATAAATCGTTCTTTTGCTGTGGCCGTGCCTGCATCACCGCATTCTCTTGGTCCTCCGCACTCTCGGTATCAAGGTTTTCTGGCTACGGCTCTTCCCCGCTCAGTTCTTAATCGTTTTTGTTTCTTCCGCTGCGTTATGATTCTTGGGTTCAAGTCAAACCATAAAGTATACGTTTCTAAAAGCACACCTTACGTTGTATACAGCCTTTATTGTTTAATCTACAAACATTTATTAAAATTGCAATTACTTAAGTGGAATATTGCGACTTCCGCTGCCATGCAATTGATCATTATTTAGCGATCCCTAGAACTTTGCGCTTTCGTATTTCACCACAGGAGCCGACGAAGAATCGTTGAAAAAAGAAAGCACTCTGGAAAGCTTGTTTAGAGCTATTGTGAGACTTATTTAATCCAACTTATGTATCCCCCATAAAACAAAAAAGTAGCTAGTCTATCAGAGATAACCAAACTTCTACGACAGCTAGCGCAATCCACAGTAAGGCAGTAGACGCCAACAAAAATAATCAATTGACTAAAGAGAAAAATTGAAAGAATATTTTTGTTCTTTAGCAGCAACCCTGATTGAACATAATCTTTCTGTAAACTCGATCACAGGATTTAGAGTTTTGATTCACCACAACCTATTGCACTCCTGAGCCTTCTAAAACCCAAATAATAAGAAATGACTGGTGCTTTCAATTTAGTGCGCGCCAGCAAGTAACAAACCCAGAGTTCACGGCGATCAGCAAAAATGAAAGGAAATAAATGCCCTCAAAGAGAGAGGACTGCTCTCAAAATCACTCAAGTGTGGCTCTCGTCTCACTATAAGACTGTGGACTCCGAAGACGAAAACCAAAACTACGAGGCTGATAAGCCAGCGGCAAAGATGGCGTTCTACGCACTTTGCTTTCAGGCTTGCGCCGGCATGTGCGTGCGTGTGTTCCCGGCCACTCGCTTCGAGAGGAACTCCAGCGGTGAACCAGCAAGAGCGCACAAATGACGAGAGCGCCTTATCTATGCTTCTTTGAGGCTACCGCTCGATCTCATCACTGCAGATATATTCAGGGAAGCAGACCAAACAAGATCTGTACAAAAGCAACTTAAAAGCCCTTACAAAGCACTTTGTTGGGCTTGCCCGTAAACCGAGGAAGCGTAAATGCCAACTCACAAAAAATATCGTCTTGTTGCACTTTGAGAATTCTTTCAGTGTTCGGTCGTAAAGATGTACACTACTTGCGGTTTGAAACAGGACATTGTTTTTATCATGTCCTTAGTACATCAGTTCTTGTTGGCAATAACTCGGGATAACCACGTCATGACGCTGCAAATACGGCCGCTAAAGGTAATGCTGACCCTGATTTAAAAACACGTACCACGTAGAATAACCTTAAAATAAGAGCCAACCAAGTAATTAATGTATATGACGTGCTTGCCCATTGAGCATGCTGTCCCCTATGCTAACATGTACGCTCATGTGGCTTCCACTTTATCCTAATTCTTAACCTCCGTCTAAGTAGATTACCTCGTGCGCAACGGACTCGAGAACCAGCGGGAAAGTAGGGATTGCCTTCAGATGCGGTCGGCTTGGTGAGGCGGTTCTTTTGATCCCACCGCTACGCGGAGTAGCAAATCGGTTCCCCTCACCAAGTCAACCACCCAGCATTTTCTATTTTATCAATTTCTCTTTGTCTGTATTTTGAGCTCTTATTATTTTCTTTTTTTTAACAAGGAAGTGGTTTAATTCGTGGCCCATCAAAGTAAAGAAATGCACATGATCAGATGGTGAAAAAAAAAAGTTTCATCAATGAGAGTCACACCGATGGCCTCTCGGTTCGCCACAACAGATGACAAGAACGCTATTCACTGCACTCCGGTTACACACTCTGAAAGCTTTACAAAGACATCATTTATTAAAGACGATAGTCTTTCTTGGGGACCTTCGACGCAAAAATTTTGGCCTGCCTGCCTGCCTGCCTGCCTGTCTGTCTGTCTGTCTGTCTGTCTGTCTGTCTGTCTGTCTGTCTGTCTGTCTGTCTGTCTGTCTGTCTGTCTGTCTGTCTGTCTGTCTGTCTGTCTGTCTGTCTGTCTGTCGGTCTGTCTGTCTGTCTGTACGTTTGCTTGTTTGTCACCTATTAACGGCATCGGGTACTTGAAACGGCCGACCCCATCCACAGCGCCCACCAATGTTGCTCAAGATTCAGCGTTCGTACTTGTGCAATTGTCAATTAAAAAGCAATTATTGCGCATGTCTGGGGAACCATACGAACCCGTATATAATTTCCATGGGCGTGTTTTACTATAAAAGTTGGCAGCATATCCACAGAGTGAATGTTGGAGAGTGGGGCGAAGCATTTGTCCGTCCATTCGTTTTTGCTTCCGTCCGTCCATGCGTCCGTCTGTGTGACCGTCCATGTGTCCATCCATGCATCTGTCTGTGTGTCCGTTCGTCCATCTATTCAACACTCCAAGTACCACCATCTCGCATCTTTTTATCATATATTCCCCATATAGAAGCACCGCCATCCAGCGGACATTCCAAAGACTAAACGAGAGGTGGCACACGTACACTTTCTTACGGCTAGCGCTTCGTGTCTACTTCCCACCTTTAACCACCTCTAGTTCATGGTATATACTAGTTCACTGTATTCATGGCACTGCCACCCAACGCTCGCTAAACCTTTCTAAAACTAAGGAGGTTACACCCAGCGAGTATAACGTAGCAACCCTTTGTTGTCAGATAGTGCTCAATGTACATGCCAATGGCTGCTAATGGGGATCACAGTGTGCGCGTTAACTAAAAGCCAAATGCTCCTGTCTTTCATTCCCCATTAGCAGCCACTGGCATGTACATTGAGCACTATTTTTTATTGTTCAACAATGCTCAGAAGAAATCTCTCACCGGCACCACCTTGGAGGTCAAAATGTTATACTTGTTACATACTACAACAGCTACGAGGGATGAACTGGTGCCGCTATAAGGAGCATTGCCCCTAAAAGATCGCGGCTGGACTACGGGGAGGGGTAAGCACGACGCGCGTTTCATTTTCCTCTGTAGGACCCTGGTGTTCAATGACTCTTTGGCGTGGTATGGCGACTTTGACCCAAATACTGTGTCCTTATAAGGATGTTCTTTGGCTACCACACCACGTTCTCTGATTACTTCTCACCGTTAAATACTACTGCTACAACAAAGATGTGTTTAATCTTTCACCATGGACGTCAGTCGTCCGGATCGAGATGTACCACCAAGCGTCAACATATGTACAGTACCATAGACTGTTAAAGGAAACACTACAATCAGCGTCGTTGATACCACCATCCTTGTAAGAGCAAGTGGATAAGGAAACAAGTGTTATGCAGGACACTAGTATGTCCAAGGAAGTCAAAACTCTCAATCAGCGGTGGTCTTACGCAAATCCAGGCCACCATGCACTTTCAAGAGAATGATATTGATGCATACCATGCCCACAAGTTTTTTTTTTCTTTAACTGTGGATCCGTCTGTTCATCCACATACTCGTTAGACGGTGCTATAGCGGCCGAATACCAATAAACATTTTGCAAGTTCTGTTGATATACTGAAAATATTTAACATTTTGCAAAGACACGTTTTAATTTTATGCTTGCGATTCTTGTGATGAATAGACCAATCACTTTCTTATCTCATTAGACCCAAGCGACACAAGGCTTTCGCGTTAAGGTTGACCTCTCATGACCCCTAAATACGGTCCTAAAACGTGTAACTGAAGCCTGATAAATATAATAATGATAATAATATCTGCGATTTTTCATCACAAAACTACGATATGAATACGAGGGATGCCGTACCAAAAGGCTCCGGAAAGTTTGACCTGTGTACCTGTTTAGAGGCCTGTGTACCACTCTTGTTGAACAGTACACAGCCATTTACTAGTTTTTCTCTACCATTTGGCTTCACTGAAATGCAACCAACGCGACCACGATGCAACTCGTGACCTTCGGTTCAGCAAAAATGGTCTGATAAACAAGAAACCTTTATGAAAATGTAGACATGCAGAAAAAGTAAATATTTAACAGCCCCCTCCCCTGCCTGTCCTCCTCCCGAGAATGATTCTTGGACAGACCCGTTTTATGCATACTCTTTTTTCATTGCGATAGGTTAATCCATGACTTCTACGTAATGTTTTTTTTTTACTTATGGCCGTGGTAAAGTGCTTTGGGCAATGCTACCATAAAAAAATATTGAGAACATCTGTCAAAACCCATGAAACAGCAACTTAGTGTAGTTTAACGTGGAAGTAATCTTCAAGCCGAATTCTCAACACCAATGCGCGAAACCTGCTTCGCTAAGCAAAAAAGTATTCATTCTTGGTATGTCATGCATGCTTCCTTTTCTCGCAGATGCCATCACATGTCGCAATGAAGAAACTTAGAGCTGAGCTGAAGTCCTCTTGGAAAAAAAAAATAGCGGATGAACTGCATTTGTGAATGTCTCCTGTTTTGCTTTCACGGAGAGGGTCTACAAAGTGGGTCTCTAGATTATTTCAGGCTTTGAGAACCCTTGTTTCCGGAAGAAGACCATTCTGACGGATTACTGTGCACTATAAACTATCTGCGCGTCAACATTTTTTTTTCCAGAATGCATCATCATCATCATCATCATCATCAGCCTGGCTACGTCAACTGCAAGACAAAGGCATCTCCTAAGTTCCGCCAGTTAACCCGGCCCTGTGCTTGCTGCTGCCAATTTATACCCGCAAACTTCTTAATCTCATCTGCCCACCTAACCTTCTGTCTCCCCCTAACCCGCTTCCCTTTTCTTGGAATCCAGTTAGTTACCCTTAATGACCAGCGTTTATTCTGCCTACGTGCTACTTCCCCAGCCTAGTCCATTTCCTCTTCTTGATTTCAACTATGATATCTTTAACCCCCGTTTGTTATCTAATCCACTCTGCTCTCTTGTCTCTTAAGGTTACACCTACCATTTTTCTTTCCATTTCTCGCTGCGTCGTCCTCAATTTAAGCTGAACCTTCTCTGTAAGTCGTCAGGTTTCTGCTCCGTAGCTAAGTACCGGCAAGATACAGCTGTTATATACCAGAATGCATAGCCTATCCTTAATTCATTTTCCCATTCCATGTCTTACAAGGGCGGCGCGTTCCAGTGAAGAATAAATCCCACCCATCACACAAGGTTTTAGGCTCAGACTGAGCAGCGAAGACGAACAAGCAAGAAATAGCGGAGTCAGCATCGTTAATTCGGCCTTGGAGAATGCACAGCTCGGAAAAAAAGAAATTGAATAGTTGGCTTGAAATAGCGACGTCACGAGCAGAAACATGGGCGAAGCTCAGGACGCACTCGCTTAGCCATGACTGAGGAGACATATAGCAAACGCGAGGAAGAAAACCCGAAAACCCTGAGGAAGAATGCACCGACATCTCAGAAGTATCGATCGCAGTGGAATAGAAGGAATCGGAAGCGTCCTAACAAAAAGTGCAGTCGAGCAGAAAACAAACACGAGCTAGAACGAAGATCGTATCATCTGGCATGACTTCCTCGATTTCTCATTTCGTGATCGCACTTCCAGGACTGAGTTGCGAGATTCAGAAGGACTACAGGTTAGTGGCTGTGTTGAGATCTCAGGGTAATAAGACAGCCGAGGATGCTAAGGAACAGGAGACTGCAGGGATGCACAATGAATTTGCAAGGGCAGCTCTGGTCATATATTGCAGCGTGTTCACTCTCTCGCTGCTGTCCAAGGTCCGTACGCCGAGAAAACGCCCTTCGCGTCCTCTTTTTTTTTTTCACTCGACTTCGCAGTGAATCCAGTCTGAGCGCGGCTGCCTAACACCCGACGCGTCGCCATTCACTAAGCCCTGTTACTGGGGTGGCACGCGCCGGCGTGGCTGGTGTTGGAAGGTTAGTGATGGAAGGAGGAGGGCCTTCAGCGCATCCGCAGTCTCTTCGGCCGTGATGCCGAGCCTGCAGCTCAAAACGAAGGAGCAGTCGCCCCGCTTCACTTTGGAGCTAACGATTGCTCCAGCGGCTGGCTATAGCATAGCGTGCCTTCTGAAATTATCCTCCGGAGCCGTGCGTGTCGATTCTAGAGTGTGACGTCATTAGCTCTTCGTGACTGCCTCTGCTCGGCCTATGCGGACAGTAGAGCGCGTGTAGATGGTGTTGTATGCAGTTGTAGTTCGGCTTGGGTGGCGCGGCAGGACACATGGAAAAGTTCAACCTCATTCAAGCGGTAGCGTTATGAGATGTGCGTTCTTATTTTTGCTCTTGTTATTTGGTTAAACTGGGAACAATCTATCTAACCCACTGGAAATGTTAAAACAATCAGGGTTCGTGGTCGTAAAACCATCTTACACTAGAATTGTTCGCTAGAGCAAAGGGCGTTTGTGCTGTGGGTGTTCCTCAGTTTTATTTATTTTTATTTCGTGTAAGGGATAAAGCAAGCGCCACTTGATCTTCTTTAGAGGCGGATCTCTTTAAGGTCAAAGCTTATCTTTTGGCGGTGTTAGCGCGTGCCGCAGCCGTGATGACGATGACGCTGATCACAATGAAGACAAAGACAATGATGATCTCGAACAACGACTGGCTTGTGCAGTATAAGCCGTCTCGATAGGCTCGACGATGCATTTCGTATGACTGAAAACAACCCGCAACTACCGGGGGAATCTGCTGCAAACCTCGTCTTTTGCTATATCCGATATCATGGAGCAGTATTAAGGAATTCAAAACAAAATTCACAACTCAGCACAACATATCATTTACGACCAAAAAAACATTGTAACTGTACATCGCTTTGCCCCTCATTTACATCCGTGAGTGGTCAATATCACGGGTTATTTACGGTAAAACCGAATGATCCCGTTGCTTCGTCCACTGATCATCATTCACTTCGTGCGTGTGCAGTGCTTTTTTTTCTTCGATGCATCGTATTCGGAAGCCGAACGTGCTATTATCAAGAGCGCTAGGTCATTAGGAAAGAAGACTAAATAACTAAAATGTTTCTGACTAATGCCTCTGATTTCTACTGTCTCTTGGTTGCGCTCTGTAGGGTATAAGTGTAATTTTGAAACGGCGCCAAAGTGTGACAAAATTGTGCTGGAACACACGAAACAGAATCGCGTGTGTTTTGTGCGCGTTCCTGTGATTTTGTCGTACTTCGTGGCGCCCTGTCATAAATCTCAATCCTTACCGGTTCACCCACGTGTCAGTCCTACTCAACGTTATATACAGGGTATCCCTAATGTCCCCCATGATAGATCAATGGTTACGGTATGATGTTCAACTGCTTAATCGGAAGTCACTGATTCGATCCCGGTCTTGGTTGTCACATTTCAGCGGTGGCCAAATGATAGGGACCGCGTGTACTGCCCAGTGTCAGTGCACGTCAAAAAACACCAGGCGGTCAAAATTTTCAGAGCCATCCAACGCGGCTCTCCTTCACAATCTTATCGGGATTTAGGGGCGTAAAACAACGGATATTATTAGGGTTCCCATTGTCCAATTTTTAAGCAAGACATCGACCTAATAGACAGCCATTTTAACACAAAGGTGCTAAAGGGCGTGTTTCGCAGAATTTTTGGTGTCGGCGTCGTTGGTTGTGAGCTAAAAATCAGCGTTGCCCGCGAGAGAAAGTTGGAGATAGATTTAAACAAAGAAATAATAAAAGGACTTCAGTTCCAGTAGAAATCCAACACAAGACCTTTTTCGTGGGGAGCGGATGTTCAACCACCAAGTCCCACTCGTGGTTGTTTCTGCTGCTGAAGAAAACGCACCTTATGTATGGCATAGCACGACTAGTGTTGTGAACACGCGTAATATCGCGTTGAACAAGCGCAGAATTCCACTAGGCTTCGGAACGAGTGACAATTTCACAAGGCGTTGATGGTTAAAAAGCGCACAAATTAAGAGCCCACGCACTTGCATCTGCGCAGGTGCGTCTGTTGCTTTACAGAATCATAGTGGGTACATTGACAACTCCCAAACGGAGTAATTATGTTTTAGTGGGCCCTACGCAACTGTACTTGCAGTATTTAGGCATTCTAGAATTGTTCGAAACGGCAAGCCAACGGTGCAAGGACGCACTCATGAGTCAAATCACTTCAACTCAGATGGAGTCATGAGTGCGAGTCTGAAGGACTAATATTTTTGTGAGATTGTGTCCGAGTTACTCCGGTTTGGGAAAGTTTTATTGAGCCTGAGTCTGAGGGAGTCCAAAGCGCGAAATATATATGTATGTGGTGAGTATAAATCAGCTCCACCTTTTATTTCTCGCCAACGTGACTATCTGCTCACCTTCAACACTACTATCAAATGTTTAACCTAAATCTGTTCGCACATATTTCAGCGCACTAGCATTTATGTTCCAACTCCATAATCATTGGTTAGAGAGTGCCAGTCCTATGGCCTGACTCCATCCTTCCCCTCACCCCCTTCAAACTCTTTCACGGGCATTATTTCCTTTTAAATCCGGTTTGATTAGTGTATCTGATAAAAAAAAAGTCACACCTTTGCCGCAAAGGCGAAGCAATGAACGCGATAGCAACAAATTGAAAAGTCACGCGCAGAATGGAAAGCAAGTCAAAACGTTCCCCATGTTTCTCAAGCACAAATGACGCTCGCAACGTACCAACAGGTTCGGATGCACGTGAATAAGCGTCTCATTTGTTACTTCGCTGTGTCTGAAAAGCGCGCGCTTTTCGCAAACGGAGACTGATTGCAGTGACCTTTGTGCGCCCGGTAACTAAAGCAGAATCGTTCCAGGTGAAGCCGGAGGGCAGCGAAGCCATACGATCCTCCCCTGCTCGCCACCGCTAGATAAGGGCTTGCGAGGGAGCTACGCTCTCCTTCTCTATGCCAGGCAAAGTACGCGTAGGAGATTAGAGCGGGCACCCCCGCGCGATGTGGCGACGCACGCTCATTGTGCCACTTTGCTGATAATGCTGAAAAACTCCCCCCCCCCCCGAGATGCTCGTGAGCAACGGTAAGGGGGAGAGATAAATACCTTGCCGTTTGAACAGTGAATGGCGTGCTTTGGTGTGCCTCAGTGGTTAACGCCTCGCTATCGCGACGCAAAGGTCCGAAGTTCGATTGTGTGTGCCGGAGTGTTTTCTTTGGGTTTTTTTTTCTTTCTTGCATTTTCATCTATATAGATACGAATACATATACAATGAGTGACAGCGACGCCGACACCAGTGGCGAAATCCAGCCAGGAGTGTCCATATAATGGTTATCACAATAAAAATATTTTCTTTCTGTTTACGTTTCAGCGTAACAGAAAATAAAAACAAAGGAGATGAAGGAAGAGGTATTTCATTTTGTTTTATTTCCACATTTCTCCCACTTGATTTTTTTAGGGACGAAGCTCCTTACGCCGTCGGTCGTACATCCCGTGTCGTCGTAGTAGCCAGTTTTCAAGGTCATATAATTGCATGACATGTCAATAAAAACGGTGTCACAGCATATCCACGGAGTGAATACTGATGAGTGGAGCGAAGCATTCGTCATTCCGTCCGTGCTACCGTACGCCCGTTCATGCGTCCGTCTGTCCATTCAATACTTACTCTGAAGAGCTTCGCTCCACTCGTCATCATTCATCTAATGAATATGCTGTGATTTCTTTTTTACCTCGTTTCGGTCCTTTTTACTAGCTCTACACTCTGGGCTTTCGTGTCACATTCTCTTCAAATGGGCAGTCCCGTTGTCCGGGCACGATTCCTCGCCCACTCTTTTGTCGGGTGGTCACCGTGCACATGGCCGTCTTTTGGCTTACCCTCTTCCTGTCTCATTCACGGTGGTACCATAGATGCCTGGATGCGGAAGCGCCTCCTATGTCTTTCCTCCTTTCTTTCTTTCTGACTGAAGGACGTCATCCATTACACAGACGAGCCCTGGGTCACACTGACCTGACCCATTTCGAATGGCCACGTCCATGAGGGGACGTGATAAGCGAGCTATGACTAGGGCTGCCATATAATCGATAGAGATGGACGGCAGCTTTGATGATAAGGCCGACTGTCACCCTCACAGAATTGTCGTGCATTTGTCGGCCGTCGGGAAGAAATGATAGCTGGAAACCATGAAGCCACGTGTACATCTCTCTTCGGGGTCTTTGAAAACGCTCTAACAGCAAGCATTGCGACCTCGACAAAGAAACAGAAAAAATACGTGCTTTGTAGGGGCACCAGATTGTATTTAGAGGGTGACCTCAAAGGAAGCTTTGTCAACAAAATAACGAACAGCTTCGATATTGTCTACTGCTGTAGCGCGTTATAGACAGTTATAGTTATATAGCGTTAGCGTGAAAGGGGGGGTTACACGAATAACGTTACCATACCGCAACCATTTGTTGCGAACAGCGCGTTATAGCTTATTGGTGTATCGTTTACGTACCTAATCTAGGTTGGTTGCGCTACCTATTGGTGGAAGAATGAACTGAAAAGAGCGAAAAGAAAAAAAAACTGAAAATTGTCTCCTTCATCACCGCGCACAGCAATAATATAATAATACAACTTTTCTGGTAATAATGAAAGTAGACATGTATTAACCAAGCAACAAAAGCGCAAATTTTTATTCTGCGTATATTTTTTACACCGATCGTGTAGTTAAGCCTAGGGACGTTCGAAATGGAAAGGTATGTCAAAAACTAGGTTCAGTTATCTGTAATACAGGGTCTTCGAAGCTACACCTGAAGGCAAGCGAAGCTGTTTTGCACAGTCGATAGCTACAAAATAAGTGTATCGGTCTCCACCAACGCTAAATTCTTTTCGAGGCAGGCGTTCAAAACCGCCGCCATGTTTTAAGTACACTGCGTAAACCACGCATACACGGCAACGCTAAATCTGAGAAACAGCATGTGGCCGCCAGACATTACGGGTCATTTAGCGTAGTGTGTATGCACATTTCAATTCCGCTGTTCCAGTAAACGCGCTATCCCACTAAGGCCACTAAACTATAGCTGTCTAATACCGCCAGAAATTTACAAGCTATACAATAAGTGGTAGCGGCGCCTCTTTTTGCAGCGGCTGCTTGTATGCCTACGCGCTGTTATGCGTAATATGCCGAGTGGTGCTCCATAGCGCAGCGACAAACTGTACTTAATAAGTAACATCGACTATATATATGGACTCATCTTGTCGACACATTCTCATCACCACTCCTCCACACTTTTACTGAAAAAAATAGAATTGTTGTTATAAAAGAGGAGACAGCATCAACAGTATGATCTCTTGTATCCCGCTTTTGATAATGAAAAAAACGTATTTGTTGTCAACTTTGTATGCAACCACAATAATCAACAAGTTCCTTCATTAATCAGTGGTTGGGCTCCGCTTATTGACAGAGTCAGCGTGGCGAAAGAGGCACAGTCTTACCGTCGTCTGTGTGAACAGTTGATCGCGAAAGTGAGGCGTTTGCAACACCAAATTATGACACCAAGCGGTAACGAGAAAGGCAAGCATTTACCTTCTACTTGATGTTAACACAGGCAAGAAACAGAATTAGAAATGACATACTCGGAACAACACTGCGCTGTGTTCTGCCCAATGTGCATTTTCTGATGTTCCCGTCTCCAGCTTGCACGACTATCAAGCAGAATGAATACTAACAAGCCCACGTTATCACCTTCATCGAAACTTTACCGCTTGTGTGCCGTCCCTGCCAATCGTAGACGTCTCACCTAGCCACAACCTATAGCAAAGAATGGCATCCCTTCGGGGAACTCTTATAGCAGAGAAAAACCTACGGTTGCACGTAATCAAAAAGTCACAGCTTTGCCTCAAAGGCAAAGCAATGAATGTAATAGCAACAAATTTGAAGGTCACGCGCAGAATGGCAAGCAGATTGAAACGTACCCCGCGTTTCTCACCTACAAATAACGCACGAAACGTACTCACAGGCATAGATGAACGCGAATAAGCGTCTCAGTTGTTACTTCGCTGTGTCTGACAAGCACGCTCCTTTCGCAAACGGAGGCTGTGCAACGATTTCAGTAACGTTTGTGCGCCCGATAACTACAACAGAATCGTTCCGACAAAAACCAAAGGCTAGCCAAGTCGTACGATTTTCCCCGCTGCAAGATAAGGGCACGCGATCGAGCGTAGGCCCCCTAATTCTCTACGCGGGCCAAAGTACGCGCGAAAGATGAGAGCCGCCGTGCGCTCACTGCGCCATCTTGCTGGTATTGCTGAAAACACGATAGTTTCCCCCCGAGATGCCCGCCAACAGCGGTAAGTGATAGATAAGAATAGCTTGCCGTTTGATTGTTGCAGAAGGTACCTTTGGGTGGCTCAGTCGTTAACGCCTCACATCCACGACGCGGAGGTTTCGCGTTCGATTCCATGTGCCGCAGTATTTTTTCTTTCTTGCGTTTTCATATATAAAGATTGTATACATATGCGGTGCATGACGCCAACGCCGGCAGCGAAATCCAGCCGAGAGTGTCCTTATAATCGCTTTCACAATGAAATGATTTTTTTTTCAGAAAGGGTCTCTTTGTAAGGTTTCGTCAACGACTTATCTTCACGTGCGACGCTAAGCCATTAGATGCTGTCAAATGATGTTTCCACTTTTTGTAGTGCACTTAATGTGCCTCTCCAGAGAGTCGCCTCAAGTGTCTCAGTTTTGGAGCATTGGCCGCTAAAGTGCATAAACATGTTGGATTATCCTTATTTGTTACAAAATTGAAGAAGCGCTAGGTGACATGTGCTTCCTATATAGTAAAGTCATAAGGATTACTTACCGTACCTCTCCGCTCTCACTGTACGTCACTTTGCTGTCTTCGCTTTGTTTGAGAGAGAAGACCAGCTTTAACGGGAGAGTCTGAATACAACGTCACACAATATTAAGTACAATGAACGTCATCTATGGCTCGTATCAGTCTCATAGTGTGGGGGGGGGGGGGCATCTGCTTGTGTCTCGGTAGAAGGAGAGAGGGGGGGGGGTGACAAACCACTTCACTTCACACCGAGTGGACGTGCCATCACAGGGCTGAAAGACCCACCGGCGACATGTCGTGAATATTTCAGCACACGTTTCCCCAAAACCTTCGCAGTTTTCTAGCTGCGCAAAATGAACACAACAGCGCAAAAATAAAAAACAAAAAAAAATTCTGGGGCCATTACCTTTGCTTGCTGACTAGAGGGATGCGCTCGCAGGAGCAGTAGGAAAAATACAAGAAAACACAAAAAGATAAGAAGCGATCGAAAGAACAGGAGAGAACTTAAGGACGTGTAACAAAAGCGAGTGCAATCCTTGGCGCTGCTGCCATCGATCGCAAGGTTTCTATCCGGATGACCGCTTTTGTTTCCTGCGCTTCATGTGCCCATTGTGTGTTTTATGTGGCATCAGTCTTTTTGCCCCGCCGCGGTGGTCTAGTGGCTAAGGTACTCGGCTGCTGACCCGCAGGTCGCGGGTTCGATTCCCGGCTGCGGCGGCTGCATTTCCGATGGAGGCGGAAATGTTGTAGGCCCGTGTACTCAGATTTGGGTGCACGTTAAAGAACACCAGGTGGTCAAAATTTCCGGAGCCCTCCACTACGGCGTCTCTCATAATCAAACTGTGGTTTTGGGACGTTAAACCCCACAAATCAATCAATCAATCAGCATCAGTCTTTCCTATATGGACAGTTCTTGCATGGCTGCATTATTATCCTTCACGGCCTTGCGGTGGCAGCCATATTTCTTTATCGTACTTGTGAGTATGATGTTTATTGTGTGCTTTTGGCTCTTTTATGACTGCCAGTTATACATAGGAGTCTTTGGACAACCGTTCTGTCTTGGTTTGGCTTTTGACTGTTCACGTGTGGCTGACTGCGCATCGGATGAGGAGACAAGAATAACGTAGATGGAATGTATGAAGGACACACAATTAGGTCTTGGCTAAATGTATGTTAGTACAGCGCAGCTTCGTTAGCGACACTCTTTGGAGTGCTAAACGACTACTGTTAATGTTGTTAATGTGCGAAAATTTCCTTCGATCAGTTATTTCTCTCTGATCAGTTATTTCGCTCTGATCCCTCACTCTGCCATGTTCTCGAATGTCCTTCCTTCTTCGGGGATGCACGAACATTCGGAAAAGTGTTGGCCTCAAAACGTAAAGTTGTGAAATTGTGAAATGGAGCACTAAATTTGTATATCATCAACGACTACTTGTAGTGTTTCTGTACGACTGTGACGCATTTAATTTCAATAGATACGTTATCACTTGGAGATTGAGTGTTATGAACATGTTTAGCACTATTGGTCGCTGTGATCTTTAAGTGGTAATTTCGCTGTTCTATCTGATTTTGATCGCAACTTTAGCTGACAGTTTGAAAATTCTGGTTTGGGGCAAAGTGAAGCACGAAATAGTCATACGTTTTTATTTTTATAAATATTTATGCATAACGCCTCATACTTAACTTTTTGCTTTTCACGCTTGGAAAATTGCGCACAAAATTTTGAGGATAACTGCAATTTTTAGACATTTTAAACTCACAAAAACATTGGGATGGACTCACTCGGGAAGCTATCCCAGAAGTCAGGAATAGCTTTGCTCAAGATGACCACGAAAACGCAAAAAAGAAAACAATGTCAGGTTGGTTGCCCTTTCGAAGAAAGGGGCCTTAATACTAACGTGCAAAGGGCACTCGATTAATGAAATTGTGCACCGATTTCACACTTACGCAGTAATCATTCACACTAATTTTTACACCTGCCCCGCCGCGGTGGTCTAGTGACTAAGGTACTCGGCTGCTGATCCGCAGGTCGCGGGTTCAAATCCCGGCTGCGGCGGCTGCATTTCCGATGGAGGCGGAAATGTTGTAGGCCCGTGTGTTCAGATTTGGGTGCACGTTAAAAGAACCCCAGGTGGTCAAAATTTCCGGAGCCCTCCACTACGGCGTCTCTCATAATCATATGGTGGTTTTGGGACGTTAAACCCCACATATCAATCAATTTTTACACCAATGGCCAAACACCGCATTATCGGGGTTACAGTTCGTAACAGTTTGCGTCTTATCACCAGATAAACCTCCTTCATTTGCTATGGGCGGGCGAGAAGCATAAATTTGTTTTGAAAGTATTATAAACAGCGCTTTCTTGTCTGCTTCCTGGCCATCTGCTATAAGCAATAAAATCAATGAAATGCTGAGCAATAGGTAGTAACACGAGTGACAACTACTGTTGGTAGCGATACTTTAATACATTATAACGTCATCGAAAAGCGCAGAAAAGCTGCTTGAGCCACGTTGAATCATATGAACTCTTGCGATTGCGTGTCATTTTGGCTGCAACATCTGCCCTCCCACCCCCCACCCCCACCGAAAAAAAAAGAAACAATTGCAACCACGGTTCTACTATCAGCCAGCCTACGCAGCACGTTTCGGTAGCACTATGAAACAGAAAGCATCGTGCTCCCCGCGCTAAGAGTGGCTGCTGATGCGAAAGGCAGTAAGCGTCGCCATAGTCCAGCTAGCTGAGTCGTAAAACAGCTACGCCTCCACTCCCACTACTCCTTTAGGTACACAACCCCGAAGAAAAGAATACCAGTCTATAAAAACGAGAGATCGAGCATTGTTTCTGCCTTTCCGGGTCACGGGGCGAGCTCCGTGTCGTTTGTTGCTCGAGAGCAAGCGAGGCCACGGGAGGAAACGTCTCGGGCATCCTCTGGGCGCTTTTTCTTGGCCGCGCGTGAACGGCGAGCTTTGTTGTTCGAAAAACAATAAAAGAAGGTGAAGGAGAGAAGAGCCTGAGAATTCGCCGCGAAAACGGCGCGAAGAAAAGAAAAAAATGAGGACGGAGCTCCCCACGAAGAAGGCAGCAAAAAGCAGCCCGGGGCGCAGCAACCGTAGGCGCCCCGATACGCCTAAGAGCAAGGGGCCTCACTTTCTCCCGAAGCTCGCATCCTAAAGGAGAGGGCGCCTGGAGCTGCGCCGCCAGCGCCGCCCTGACGATCGCGATCCGCTCACTCGGCACCCGACGCCTATGCGGTGCGTGCGCGGATCGAAACCAACGACGTTCTGCTTGGGCCTCGGCCCAGTTTTCTCTGTGCGGTGATCGGGGAGGGGAGTCGCCGACGTCCTGCGCTAGAAGGAGTGCCGACACAGTGTGGACCCGGCGGCAGCCGCGTCCATGGAGGCAACGTGCCAGCCATGGAGTTGTGTGTCGCGAGCCCCGCCTGTGCCAGTTGCATCGGCAGCGACCAGCGTGGTGTACGACGACGTCGCTGGGTCACTCTGTTCTTACTCCTGGTCACTGCGGTGTCAGGTGAGAACGCGGCAGCTTGAAAGGGTCGGCTAGCGTGACCGCACTGACTGCGATGCGTGCTCGCGCGCGAGCAGCTTTTGCCGCATGCGTTACGCGTTAGCGCTGCTGGGCGTATGCGCGACTTTGTGTGTGTCGCTGTGCGAATACTTTCGAATGTCTTCACAGAGGTAGAATTTAGCGTGAATAAGTGTCTGTGCGTTGGACACCAGCTACTACTCTCTCCAACTACCCTGTTACCATAAAGCGCGTGCGTCGCTCGTGGATACTACGGCATTCCAAGATTTAAGAACATATAGCTTGCATCATGCAGCTTCCTTGTACTCAAGATTAAATAGACTTACACTACTAACCCAACTAAGTGGATTATATTACTCCACCACCTTTTTACTGTAAGCCTCATCTGCCTTTCCTTGGATGGACTTATGCTCAATACGAAGATGAAACCAGGTGGTTTGCAAAGCATAGTCAAAGTATGCTACCGTGATCATCCACTTGCTGTAGACTCAGACCCCCCTGCCTTGTTCTTTTCTAACACAGCCATGAAACGCAATTGTCCCGAGCAGCTTTCTTCGAAGTGAATAATTAAAATCAGTGTTGAACCCCCATAACCTATTTATTGAGAGCCTGAAAGTTCAAGATAGAGAGGAGAATGCGCTTGAGATGAAATCTCCTAACTTTTTTGGAGACCCAAGTTAGTGGTCTATGAAAGAATGGGT
The DNA here is from genome assembly GCA_013436015.1 of Rhipicephalus annulatus. Lineage (NCBI taxonomy): Eukaryota > Metazoa > Arthropoda > Arachnida > Ixodida > Ixodidae > Rhipicephalus > Rhipicephalus annulatus. The sequence continues at coordinate 57,395 of WOVY01005129.1, forward strand.
ATGTGTTCAGCGATATTGCAAAGCGAGCACCACGCAACACGATTTTTAATGGCTCTGTCTGAGTTGCGTTGAGCAACAGGAGTGGTAAGTTTTCTTAACAACTTGAACTTCTGGGCTTTCTCGTATTTACACAGGCGATTGGCATGAGTTCAGTTAGGTTACGTTATTTTAAGCTTCACTAGCTACGTGTATCTCAGAAGTAAAATGGCGGATAAGGCATCATCTGCTTTCTGAGCATACCATATGTGGACATCTTTTCCTGTTGGATATCTTTTTGTAGCAGCGCTCGTGTTTTGGTGTGCTCCTAGCCTTCGTGGGTGATACAGGGATTCATCGAAGTCATTGTCTCCAGGAAGAGATAAAATATTGTAACAAAGTAACAATTGCGAGGGCTTTTTCTTGTGTTTTCATGTGGACTACATATTGAAAAAGACGAATTATAGTACTTTCATAGACTTTTTGTATTAGTAAAATGTCACTCGCCACTTTGAAATTACCAACTCAATGTTTGTGAGTTACCAATGTACGAGTCATGCTTGAATGCGTGTATTTGCGTGCGCCCGTGTGTAAATTTAATTTACGACTTAGGCATATTTCTAGACGGAGAAGTGAGAATGTGAATTACGATAGCATGCTTTAACAATAGTTGTATGCGGTTGCAACATGAGATGCCCAGTGTACTTTTACACTGTTCGAGACTGTGCGTACACAACTCCATATTGAGCACCAATATATTCAGATAGGTTTCAATAAACGCGCGTTGTTAGTGTCAACACTGTGCTCGGGTGTCTTTCCTTCATGCGTACGTTTAAATTTAGCTGCAACCATTCGACATACAATGTTCCGCGTCTGAAAATGCAGCAATGCACGGCAAAACAGCCTTGCTATACCTCATGCATAGTTGTAATACAGGCTATTTCATATAATGGAAGAAGTACCATAAACAACAGCTTAGGTCTTGCGCATATGGGCAACGTTCAAGAAAGACCCGATCATAATTCTTGTTATTATTAGTGCTAGAATCTATCATTATTATAGTAACGTCCAAATAGCCCCTCTAGATCTTCTATTTTCACGATGGCCGCATTCCGATGAAGGCGCAATGCTTAAGGTTCGTGTACCTTCTCGTTAAGGCACTTCAAAATACGCTATGCCCCACGTATGTCTCAGTAAATTTACTTCGATGATTGTACATGTATATTGACTGCAACTACGCATCTATTATCTTTATGTGCTCTCTCTGCACACTGCCAAGAGCGAAGTTTTAGGTCGGAGTCAATTCATCGCAGGGATAATCTCATATGACATCTGGTCTCCCTGAGCCAGTATTCGACCATTCATTTCATAAGCACCGTTAAAAATGCAGCACTGTGCTGTGAGTCATCTTCTGAGTTCATCGAGCTGCTTTCTTGTCATTGCATCACTTTAGTCGTGGGTTCGAATGCACAAACCCACTCGTTTTAAGTTCTCTTTGTCTCCGACCTACCAGCTTCACTAGAGGTACGTTTAGCGTTAGTTTGCTTGAAATTTACTGACGTTCACTTCTGACGTACTATATTTCCTTAAGTTCGGGCGATGTGTTTCTCTTTCTTTTTCAATAAATGTTATTTCTTTTTACTCAGTTAGAACAAATGAAAGCTTGTTTATTTACAAAATGCATGCAGCCTAATAAGCTGTCTGATTTTGAATGTATGTGTATGTGCCGAAAACACCAGCCACTCCCGCTTCTTCATTTTATTTTATTTTTATTACCAACCCTATCCCAAAATACACTACCAGACGTGATACCTCAAACTGCAAATAAAGAACGATGACAGCAACTTCTTGAAAACACGGACAGTGTTCATTTATCTTCTTCTTTAGATTTGTTCGAAGCATACCTTTAGCGCTTTATTTTAAGGGATGCTGAGTTGTTATTTCAGTAGTAACGCACCCCAACGCGGGACGCAGTAGCGGCGAACGCGTATCAGCAACCACTTTTTACACATCAGCAGCCGCCAGTGACTGGCTGAAAGAGATTTTGTTTGGATAGAATCAACACTAGGATGCTCCCTCACTTCCAAATGAAAAGAACATTAGCCATCTCTCTGTCTTATTTATTTATTATTATTTCGCATTATGCGTATTTGCAGGAGCTAGGCGTTTGAACAATACGGCATACGAAAGCATCCAACACCCGTCCAAAACCCTGCCTTAGCAATCTTCCTTAAAAGAGTGCTTTGCCGCAAAGTTACTATGCTTGCAAAAAAGCGCACTTTTAAAGAATGAAAAACTTACATAAAGTACCAAAGGTATGTAAAAGTCCAAATTATCATGTTCATAAATGGCACAGCGTACCTCCTCTGCGCTTATTCTTTTTTTGTTGTTGTTGTTGTGCTGCGGCAATTTTTTATGCTTGCGCGGTGCTTCACTGTTTTGTGTTGCGTTGTAAAGAAATTGGATTTATGGGGGCGTACATCAAAAGCAAGCACCTCTCTGGTGGGAGATCTTGTTTTGGGTTTATTACCATCACTTGTGTGCACCTCGACTGGCCGCTCAGTGACATAAAAAAAGACGAGTTCAACGTATTTTTTGAAATTGTCGCCCGTTATCAAGCTGACATTGCGCGTTTCCCAAATCGTATCAAGTTTTTGTTTCTCTCTTTTAGGCACATTCAGGCATTGTCCTCATGTCAAACAACACTGTGTAACTTCTGTCGAGCCTATGACGACGAAAAAAAGAGAAAAGTTCTTGCATTGTGCTTTAAGTACGCTTAGTATAGATTGAACAATAAAAAAAGAAAAATATGCCAGCCATTTCAATATTTGAAGGTGAACGACCATCGACACCGTTTATGTGATGACACGTGGGTGACACGAAATTTTTTAACAAAGCTCTGAACTTATTCACTGTCTTGATTTTTTGGTCATTATGACAAAAGGTACACGCGCGTTCACTGCCCTGATCCGCCGTAATTAACTTTCCGGAATGGTGGTTTGTTATACTTTGGCCGTGTGGGTGGTTACGATAGCCTTGTCGTCACTATGGTGCATACTGGTCGACAACGGCACCGCCTTGCATACGTGCTTATCCTGAAATATATCTATGCATGACCGCTGGTAAGCAGTGAGGATAGTGCATTTTGTGTGCTACTTCAAAGCGAAACCCCTCCAACAGAAATCGCGTGAGCAGTTTGAGCTGTAGATGCGCAGTCTGGAGGTGAGCAGTCTGGAGTGTGGAGTTTCTTGCGCAGTCTCGAGATGTAGATGTGAAAATCGTCAACGACGTTTACATGCATTCTGCTGCCATCTGTATCCCAGTGAATGTGTGTTGACCAGCTCGATTCTGGCTCTTAGGCGTACTTGGAGGCATGCACAGAGTGTTTAACACAATTCTAGTTGCTCTTCGAGCCAACAGTTCACGAACGAATTTAGATCGAAGTCCGCAAACACCAGCACAGTCAGTGCTACTTTTATCTGGCGAGGCATACATGATGTTTAGTTTCGCATACGCTTTGTCTTCTGCTTATGCGACAACGCCTCCGGTTCGTGAGCCTATATATTAATTATAGACGGTCCCATTGTAGTCGTCAACCTAAAGAAAGGGTCGAACCGGGTTTTCAAAATATGCCTCAGTGTGGATGACTAAAGCTACCTCGTAAAACTGTAGTAAGTTTATTACACGTGATCAGAGCACGGGCTTTGTTGTTGGCAGGTAGGAAAAGTACACGGAGCCCTAAGCATATTTAGCTTTATCGTGAAATTTTGGCTAGAAATTTCTTACTGAACAGGGCCCTATAGCTATCGCGATGGTACGGCTGACTCATACAAGTGCTACAGCAATTGTGTAGAAACTCTTGATCAGGTCTTGCTCTACTGCCCCCACTTTAAAGAAATCGCAGGACTAACAGTACACTTTGTGGAGACTGTTTGATTTCCCCTTTGAGTAAAAGATGCTGGGTGCATCGTCTTCAAGTACATTCTAGAAGGCAACATCACTAAGTGACTACCTGAGAAACTATGCAGTCAGTGTTTGTGTGGCACACAATGTGAATCTCATTCTCTCTCTCACTTTTGCTCCCTCATTCCCCTCTCCCGCGTGTAGGGTAGCAAACTGGACGTGTGTTGCTAATCTCACCACTCTTCGTATATATATATATATATATATATATATATATATATATATATATATATATATATATATATATATATATATATATATATGTGTTTGTGTAGTGTCTGTGTGTGTGTGTGTGTGTGTGTGTGTGTATGTGTGTGTGTGTGTGTGTGTGTGTGTGTGTGTGTGTGTGTGTGTGTGTGTGTGTGTGTGTGTGTGTGCCGTGTTTTGTCAATTCGACAGTTACAATCTCTTTCTAGTGAGATTCGCGACCAATCAGTTTTATGCAAATTACACGTCAGCAGCTCGAGCCGTTTCAACATTCGAATGAGACTTGACGTGGGAATTATATTGATTTATCCAGCCGCTGTAGCTGTCCCATCTAGCGACTTCGAAAAACCAATACAATACTACCGTGGGGAGTGAAGTTGCACTCCGTAATAATAAGTATATGGAAAGAAAGAACAATGACAAAAAGAAAACAGAAGCAGAAAAAAGAAACAACCTACTACTTTCAAGAACGCACCTACGAAAAGTCGGGGTCTGGGCGTCTCGAGCGCTGCGTCACTTGGAATCGCGGGGTTCAGGACACTCACATATTTGTTTCTCACAATCTCGTCGATTGATTTCTCAATCGATCGGCTAGGGCGCATTCCTCGCTCACGAGTGCAACACGAAGGCAAAAATAATAATAATAATATAGTGGGAGTGGCATAACGTCACAAGTGACTGGTTTCGTTCCACGCAAAAAAAAGAAAAAAAATGCACACACATATCGATAGAACGTCACACAAGCGTACACACGCGCGTGCCTTCGCATCGAAACATTTTACGCTCCTATTCTTATACAACCGGACTTTGAAGAACCACGTACGCTACTAAGAGGGAAAGCTCGAGAAGCAAAGGCACTCATTTAGCTGCTGCTTCCAGTGGCACGGTCGTTTATTCCTCCGCCTGTTGCCCCAGATAGCGATTTCCCGAGTCCTCAGCAGGCTGGCATCACGCTAAAGGCAGCTAAAGGGCTCCGTTATTCCGAGTGCCATCTCTCTAGCACTCTCGCTCTGTGCAAAAGTAGAAGGCTGTGGCCGGCTGTCTCCAATCATCATCCGTAATTTCCCCTTCTCCGCAATCCTCAACCACTCCAGCACTCGGCGAAGCGCGGCCATCCAGATTCACCCTTCCTTAACACTCCTACTCTCACAGCCACCCATTTAACACCCTCCCCCTGCTCTCGTATTCCCTCACCAAGCAGCAGGCCACTCTCTTCCCGAACCCTAATATTTCTTTTCTCTCCCGACTCCGCATTCTTCCCTCACTCTACACTGACCATTCCGGCCAGCCGGCATGCCGGTCTTGGCCTCTGGTGATGACACTATTTCCCCTTCCTCACCCATTCTTTTTTCCTCGTGCAAATTACTTCCGCGAATCATGGTCGCATAATTTTCGCTACCCGTCTGATCATGATCCTTCTTATCGTTGCCACTTGCACTCAATATTTTTTCACGCATGAGGCCTTTCAACCACATCGGCCCATGTCTAACATAAGGCGCTTGACACCTGTAGTTACCGTGTAGTATGCCTCACTTCTGTTTTTAATAATGTGGGTAGATGGTGTGAGGCTACTGAGGCAACGCGACATAGAAGATCCCTACATTTTATAAGCCGTGTCCCAATGAGCGAGCCGCCAGACAAAATTGTCACATCGTAATGGCAAAATGATGCCGTTTTCTTCTTTTGTCTTTGTGTTTCCTTGCTTCCTCTACCTCTTCACGAGCCGTCTCGTTCTTTCTTCGCTAGATCTTTTGACCGTTTTTTTTTTCGTAGAGACACTTCCTAATCCCCTTTCGTCGCCTTTTCCATCTTATAATATCTCTTTTTCTACCTCTTTACGCTGGAATTACTCTTTGCTCTGGCATCTTTTTTCTACAGTGGCTCAGAGAAACGAGAAAAGAAATGGTGTGACCTTAGAACGTTCGCTGTTTTCGTGTGTGCTCCTTTCTCCTGCTACTTTACTATGTGACACGTGATGAACAGACAATCTTGGTGCTCAGATAGGTAACCGAGCGAAATACGCTCTCTTCCAAGAGGAAGATTACAGATAATTAAAAAATCTAAACTTAGCCCAAGAGGCCTTTTTCACAGTTCTTGTTCCTTACATACGCCCTCGCGGAGACCCTTAGAGTACCCTCGAGATTATTGGTTTAGCCAGGGAAAGGTGGTAAGGCTTCAACCCCTCCTCTTCCAGAAATGATTTAATTTTACATGTGTTAATTATGCGCACACATACAAACAAACACACGGACGTACATAAAGGGTAATGCAACAGCGTCTGCCCCCCCCCCCTCTCTGATGACAGCGAGGATTCCTATATATGGGGTTGTTATGTGATGACTGCGAGGACTACTATCTCATTTATGTGCGTTATTCAATCAGTCTACTTTTCCTACATCTCTTTTTTTACCTTTGCTATGTCTGATCTTCATGTTCAGACAAATACTACTACACCATTTTAACGACTGCCTGAAAAGTATTTGGAGAACTTCACAGCTTCTTTTCACTTCAAGAAAGCTAAAGATGGGGTGAGCAGCCTTTATTTTATATATGTTATCAATATAGTTATTGGCTCTCACCACAGAAAAAAAACACAAAAAGATTTAAAGTTAGACGCCCTATCGCATGCCACAGCGTATTGTCCCAGTTCTGTCGTAATTATTTCTTCCCTCCCTATCGAGGCCATTGGACGAAAGAAAAGCCGCCATTTACTTCTTTTTCAGCCTTATTTTTTATGCGTTCTCTGCCAAACGACTAATTAAAGGATCGGAGAAGGCCAAGCTTCACAAACACAAACGACCGATAAGGTAGCGCTACGCTGCGTCTTGCGGCAAATGAAAAAAGGGAAGATTTTTCTTTTCTTAGCGCTTGCTTTCAATGTCTTTTCTGAACGAAGGAATTCCGGACGGCCGGGAGCTGTGGTGCGCGTATTACCATCACGCAGCTTTGCCGCTGCAATTATCTTTCTACAGCTCTAATTCTCTGGAGTTCATCATATTATATATATATATATATATATATATATATATATATATATATATATATATATATATATATATATATATATATATATAAGGGAAAAAGTGTATACCTAAGGGCTGGTTTTTCCGTGTTTTAACACAATATTAATGAGTTCTAACTGACAGTAATGCCAAGGAATGTACAGGGGAGTTATTAGAACCAATAGAATGTGAATAAGAAGAAAGAAAAGTGGATGAAAAAATAACCAGCCGTGAGCAGGAATCAAACCTACGACCTTCGAATAACGCGTTCGATGCTCTAACCACTGAGCTACCACAGCGGCCTTCCCTCCATCCACTTTTTTGGGTTTATATGTGAATTTTAGAAGTAGGAGTAACAGTCAGCGCCATCTATAAGCCAAACGACGAGTGTGAAAACACTCTTATGCGCATGTTTGGCGTCACGTAGCACGTGAACTTATTATGAGCGGGCAGCTGATTAATTGTCCCTCTTATACAACCTAAACACACCATGTCTGCCAGTACGAGACCCTCGTTCAATGAAATAAGGGAAAAAAGTGTATACCTAAGGGCTCGTTTTTCCGTGTTTTAACACAATATTAATGAGATCTAACAGACAGTAATGCCAAGGAATGTACAGGGGAGTTATTAGAACCAACGGAATGTAAATAAGAAGAAAGAAAAGTGGATGAAAAATTAAACAGCCGTGAGCAGGAATCGAACCTACGACCTTGAAATAACGCGTTCGATGCTCTAACCACTGAGCTACCACAGCGGCCTTCCCTCCAGCTCAGGGGTTAGAGCATCTAACGCGTTATTCGAAGGTCGTAGGTTCGATTCCTGCTCGCGGCTGGTTATTTTTTCATCCACTTTTCTTTCTTCTTATTTACAATCCATTGGTGCTAATAACTTCCACTGTACATTCCTTGGCATTACTGTCTGTTAGATCTCATCTATATATATATATATATATATATATATATATATATATATATATATATGATGAACTCCAGAGAATTCTAGCTATATATATATATATTATAATGAGGCGTTTTAGAGTGGTACTCTTTTATAAAACAGGAGAGCGGTCACGACACGTCAAGTGGTAATGGCGGAACTAGCCTGAGTCCTCAGCCAACCAAAACGTCGTCTTCTTCACCGACTGAGTCATACCCCCTGCCCATCTGAGTAGCATTCATCTTCTTCACTACATTTTCCTCCCCTCCGGAAAAGAGCCATCCTGGCGACTCATGGGCAGGAGACAATAGAGGGATCGTAATACGGTTTTAGGCGGTCTATGTGGACGGTCTCACGTCCACGGCGTCGTTGATCATGGGGCTGCTCAAGCGGCTCCACGATGTAATTGACGGGTGAAGTTTGTTTAACCACACGGTAAGGTCCGTCATACTTGTACATCAGTTTCGTTGAGAGACCAGGGCTGGTTGAAGGGATGCGAAGCCAAACGAGGTCATCCGATTCATAAGAAGCCGGAGGCGTCGGGCTATCGCGGTGGTGTTTCTGTCGTTGCTGTTCAGCACTTGTGAAGGAGCGGGCAAGCTGACGACACTCTTCCGCGTATTTAGCAGCTTGTGACATCGTCGTCGACTCAGCAACATCCGGGTGGTAAGGAAGGATGGTGTCTAGCGTGCAAGAGGGCTCGCGACCATAAAGGAGGAAATATGGTGAGAAACCAGTGATTGTCTGGACAGCAGTATTATGCGCGTAGGTTACAAAAGGGAGAATACTGTCCCAGTTGGTGTGATCGGTTGCGACGTACATCGACAGCATATCTCCTAATGTACGGTTGAATCTTTCTGTAATGCCATTTGTTTGAGGATGATACGCAGTGGTAGTGCGATGGATGACTTGGCATTCCTTGAGAAGCGATTCGACAGCGTCCGACAAAAACACACGCCCTCGATCACTCAGGAGTTCACGTGGTGCACCGTGACGTAAAATGATCTGATGCAGTATGAAACGACCGACGTCGCTAGCTGACGCAGAAGAGAGTGGTGAAGTTTCTGCGTAGCGCGTAAGGTGATCGATAGCGACGATTACCCAGCGATTTCCAGCCGGTGTAATCGGAAGAGGTCCATACAGATCAATACCAACACGGTCAAACGGTCGGGCAGGACAAGGTAAGGGTTGTAGTGGAGCTGGAGAAGTTGGAGTGGGATTCTTCCGGCGTTGACAAGCGAGACAGGAACGTACGTAGCGACGGACGAAGCGATACATTCCACGCCAGTAGTAGCGGTGGGACAGGCGGGTGTAGGTTTTTAACACTCCAGCATGGGCGCATTGTGGGTCGGCGTGAGAGGAGGCGCATATGTCTGAGCGGAGACTTCTGGGAATGACTAGAAGCCATTGGCGTCCTTCGGAGAGATAATTGCGTCTGTATAGCAAACCATCTCTGATAACGAAGTGCTGTATTTGACGGCGCATACCTTTAGGGATATTTTGCGAGGGAGTTCGATTTAACAAGTTGATAAGTGAAGCGATCCAAGGATCTTTTCGTTGCTCCTGTCGCATGTCACTGACACTAAGTGCAGATACGTCGGGGGCAGGCGAAGACGGCGGCTTGTCACTACATCGTAGAGGTGATCGGGACAAAGCGTCTGCGTCGGAATGTTTTCGGCCAGATCGGTAAACGACGTGGATGTCGTACTCTTGTAGCCGAAGCGCCCAACGGGCAAGCCGGCTGGTGGGATCTTTTAACGAGGAGAGCCAACATAATGCATGATGATCTGTAACCACGCTGAATGGGCGCCCGTAAAGATATGGTCGAAACTTGCCTATGGCCCATATGATGGCTAGACACTCTTTTTCGGTGACTGAATAGTTGGCTTCTGCTTTTGTGAGTGCACGGCTGGCGTAAGAGACGACGTACTCATCAAATCCAGGTTTACGCTGGGCGAGCACAGCACCGAGGCCAACTCCGCTAGCATCCGTGTGTATTTCCGTCGGCGCAAGAGGATCAAAATGTCGCAGTATAGGAGGTGACGTAAGAAGGTGGCGGAGTGTGGCAAATGCATCATCACAAGCTGACGACCAACTAGAAAGGTCTTTGTTGCCGGCAAGAAGGTCAGTCAAGGGCGATATGATGGAGGCGAAGTTGCGAATAAAACGACGAAAATATGAACATAAACCGAGGAAGCTGCGAAGTTCTTTTAAGGTCTTCGGCTTGGGAAATTGGGCAACGGCACGGAGTTTCGTGGGATCCGGAAGAATGCCATCTCTAGATACAACATGGCCCAAAATTAGGAGTTGTCGAGCGCCGAAGCAGCACTTCTTCAAGTTGAGCTGTAGACCGGCGGCGGTGAGGCAAGTAAGCACTGTCTCGAGCCGCTGAAGGTGCGTTGAAAAGTCGCTTGAAAATATTACGACATCGTCTAAATAGCACAGACATGTCTGCCATTTCAGGCCACGGAGGATGTTGTCGATCATGCGCTCGAAAGTGGCAGGCGCATTGCAGAGCCCAAACGGCATGACGTTAAATTCATATAAGCCATCAGGGGTAACAAAAGCCGTCTTGGGGCGATCAGCCTCAGCCATGGGAACCTGCCAATAACCTGAACGCAGATCTAGTGACGAGAAGAACTCCGCGCCTTGTAAGCAGTCAAGGGCATCGTCTATGCGAGGTAGCGGGTAAACATCTTTGCGCGTGATCTTATTCAACCGGCGATAGTCGACGCAGAATCTTATTGAGCCATCCTTTTTCTTGACTAGAACAACTGGAGAGGCCCACGGGCTGTTAGAGGGCTCAATAACACCTCGCTTCAACATGTCGTCAACTTGTTCCGCGATTATGCGACGCTCAGATGCCGATACCCGATACGGACGCTGACGTAAAGGAGCGTGAAGGCCAGTGTCGATTTCGTGAGATACTGTGGAAGCACGGCCCAAAGTCAGTTGCTGGTGGTCGAAGCTGGCGCGGAAGCGCTCGAGGAGGGCGATGATGTCGGTGCGCTGCTGAGCCGTAAGGTTGGGGTCTATGTAGCGCGAAATTGCGTCGGTGAATGATGGCGAAGAGGATGACGCCCAACAATCAACAGCATCAATAGGTAGCGTAGTCGAGTGGTCAGGAACTACACGTGCACTCGAGGGATCAATGTCATCGGCAAAGCCCAGGCACTCTCCGCACAGTAACTTGGAAGGCGAGGGAAACGGATTTGATACATAAATTGCACTTGATCCATCGTGCAATATTCAGAACGGCGAAAGGAATCAGGAAGCACTTGCGGCGAACAGCGGTTTCAGAAGGCGTAAAAAGAACAGTTGAGCCACTAGAGATGTCACAGGAAAGCGGAACTAGGGCGGACGAGAACGGGGGTATCGAAGTGTCGGCGGCAACGAAAACTTTTGCAGAAGAAAGGGACGAGTCGAGTGAAGCAGCGTCGCATAACGGCGCGAACTCCACTTCCGCGCGAGCACAGTCGATGACGGCATGATGAGTGCAGAGAAAGTCCCAGCCTAATATAATGTCATGGGAACACTGCGGGAGCACTACGAACTCGACGACATATATATCGTCAGCAATAATGACACGTGCTGTGCATGCAGCAAAAGGGCGAATTCGTTGCTCGCTCGCAGTGCTTAAAACGAAGTCGTGTAGAAGCATTGTGACTTTTTTTAGTCGACGGCAAAGTTTTTCAGTCATTTCAGACACTGCGGCGCCAGTATCGACCAATGCAAAAACAGGTATACCTTCAACGGAGACAGCAACGACGTTGGACGGCGAAAAACAAGGTCTTGTGGAGTTCGAAAGATCCGCAGTTCTTGCCCCCGGAACCGCGGCTCCTAGTTTTCCTCAGGGACAGGGCGAGGTCGACGGAGCATAGGGGAAAGGGAACGGCGTTGAGGTGAAGGCGACCGGTGTCTGTTGAAGTTCCGGCGAGGTGCAAACGTGTCCATGGTGGTAGTCTCGCCATATACAGCCGGCTCCGGTCGTGGGGGTAAATCATAATTGTTGGGCCTGACGTCGTCACGCAGGAAAAACTCACGCCGTCGACAAAATCGTGCCACGTGACCCGCAATTCCACAAGCGAAGCATATGGGGCGGTTGTCTTGAGTGCGCCAAGGGTTCTGAAAGCGTGGAGGTGGTGGTCGGGAGAAAGGACGGGCAGCCTGGTACGTAGGCTCAGTCGGTACGACAAAGGGACGCGTGGACGTAGGCGTTCGCGACAAAGAAACGTGGCCGTTCGCGACAGGTGGACGTCGGGTTCCGTTCAGTGCTTCGGCATAGGTCAATGGAGCAGCCACAGGTGGTGCGTGAGCTGTTGGTAGCGCCTCGGACACTTGCTCCTGGACTACTCGCTGTATTGATGGCGCTAATGTAGATGGGGCACCTTCGGAGGTATAAGGCACGAGGGACAACTGGCGTGCGACCTCCTCTCGTACAAATTGCTTGATCTCGAGAAGCAAAGTGGTGTGGTCTATAGAAGTGCCAGCCGACGTTAAAGCGGAGATTGTTGCACATGGCGCGGTGGCACGACGAGTGGTGTCACGCTGTTTCCAGAGCTCATCATAGCTCTGACACAGTTGGATCACTTCCGCTACCGTTTGCGGGCTTTTGGCGACAAGCATCTGAAATGCGTCGTCAGTCACGCCTTTCAAGATGTGTTTGATCTTCTCGGCTTCTGTCATGGCCGAGTTGACACGCCGGCAAAGGTCGACCACATCTTCGATATAACTGGTGTAATGCTCACCATTCTGCTGAACCCTGGTACGCAAGCGCTGTTCGGTCCGTAGTTTGCGAAGTGCTGGACGGCCAAACAAGTCCGCAAACGCCGTTCGGAAGGCCAACCAGGTGGGGAAGTCTCTCTCGTGATTACGGTACCACAGACTGGCGACGTCGGTCAAATAAAATTGGACGACAGTAAGCTTGTGTGCATCGTCCCACTTGTTGTGCTTGCTCACCCGGTCGTATTCGTCGAGCCAGTCTTCCGCGTCTTTGTCATCGGTTCCACTGAAGGTAGGTGGATCGCGTTGCCGAAAGGAGCCAAGAATGACAGGAGCTGCAGTAGTTGGAGCCGAGGCGGCCGCCTGCTGATCATCGTCCGTGGACATCGTAGCAACTGGAGGCAACGTACGGTTTCGCAGTTCCAGGATTAGGCGTTACCCAGCACTCTCCACCAATTATAATGAGGCGTTTTAGAGTGGTACTCTTTTATAAAACAGGAGAGCGGTCACGACACGTCAAGTGGTAATGGCGGAACTAGCCTGAGTCCTCAGCCAACCAAAACGTCGTCTACTTCACCGACTGAGTCATACCCCCTGCCCTTCTGAGTAGCATTCATCTTCTTCACTACAATATATATATATATATATATATATATTGTGTGCGTGTGTGTGTGTGTGTGTGTGTGTGTGTGTGTGTGTGTGTGTGTGTACAAGAGGCGACCCATTCGTATAAGAGATATTCGATGTTTGTATAGCCTAGATGTTGCTTCCTTTATTCTCTTCACAAAAGCCCACGTGTAACCGAGCTACGAACCACCACCGACTATGCATACACGTTTGTATACGAACAACTCCCGCATCATTTATTGAAAACCATGAAGCGTGCCTTGCCCTTGTGTATTTGGCAAGCTTGCCACTGAGGTATCAATTTAAGTTGGCTTCTTACCTGTCCGGCTGTGCGACATGCTATTACTTACAATTCTGAAAAGCCACAAAAAGTCCTTGAAACAAGGAACTGTCAAATAGATACCTCAATTTACGAGCAAAATAATAATAATAATAATAAGTACAACCACATACAGAAAAAAACATCACAGCTTTCACGGAGCACGGTGCAGTCATTTATATCTGCGTCAACTGCAAAAAAGAGGGGAGAATTAATGGAACAAAGCGCACCCTTTCTTTGACAGGCACCTCACGGGGTCGATCGTGAGGTTACGTCGCAGTCACCTCGACAGCAAACAAAGCAGCGCGAACGAGAAAGGTGGGACTGAGGTGAACCACCTAATTGGCCGGAGAAAAGGCCCTTACACCATCGATCATTCAATTACTCCGGCTGGAACGAAATTGAATTTCGCTTCGGCGGGACTTCAGCTGGTGGAGGATTCTAACCCCGAGCAAACAGGCTCTCGCTTGCTTCTCTTTTTTTTTGCGTCAGAATCGGAAAGGCGTCTTGGGGCAAGATAAGCTGAGTCAACCATTTTAGCTTAGAAAGAAAAAAGAAAGCTGGCAGTAGTTTGAACTAGTGTCGCTCGGCTAAAAAAGGCACCGCGGAGCTCATCGGTCCCTAACTAGTCTTAGCCATGCAAAGTATGCCGAGTGATGCCAAGTTCCTTTTGAGTCCAGCACAGACGCCTAATCGCCGTCTCGAACGTACTACATCGTGCACTACTTTAAACTAGTCGAGCCCAGCAGTATCGCCGGGCAGCGCACCGTGATTCCCGGTGAGTGCTTCCCTTATCGGCAGCGCTAACATTCTTCGGTCTCCCCATGACTTCGTCTGGCGCCGCGCGCATGCTTTACAAGGTATGATGGGAGAATGCATGGTTGGCAGTGATGTCACTTTTGGAGCGACCGAACGGTTGAGCACAGTGTCTAGCCGGGTGGGCTGGTGGCGAAGCTGTGAATAGGCTAGCCAAACAGGCGCACAGCTGTGCAATCGTTCGCTGGTCAACTCGCGGTGGTGTCATCGCAGTGAACGTGAAGTGTTGTAGCAAAACTAGTACTAGCAGTACTAGTAGTAATAGTAGTAGTAGTTGTTGTTGTTGTAGAAGTAGCAGTAGTAGTAGTAGTTGTCGTCACCATTGTCGTTTATGTTGTTGGTGTAGTAGTAGTAGTAGTAGTAGTAGTAGTAGTAGTAGTAGTAGTAGTAGTAGTAGTAGTAGTAGTAGTAGTAGTAGTAGTAGTAGTAGTAGTTGTTGTTGTTGTTGTTGTTGTTGTTGTTGTTGTTGTTGTTGTTGTTGATGTTGGAGAGATTACAGCCGGCTTAAACCACTCACCTGTCAAAATTCAGAATTTATTGATTAATTTTGCGGTTTAACGTTTCAAAACCACCATATGATTATGAGAGACGCCGTAGTGGAGGGCTCCGAAAATTCAACCACCTGGGGTTCTTTAATGTGAACTCAAATCTGAGTACACGGTCCTACAACATTTCCGCCTCCATCGGAAATGCAGACGCCACAGCCGGGATTTGATCCCGTGACCTGCGGGTGAGCAGCGGAATATTTTAGCCACTAGACCACCGTGGCGGGACCAAAATTCAGAATTATTTGCCTGATAGGAAAAATGGTAGCAAACGAGTTTGGCATGTTCTTGCCTAAAGTTTACTACTCTTCCATTATTGCTTGTTTCTTCACATTATCCATTTTTTCTTTCCTTCTTTCTTTCTTTCTTTCTTTCTTTCTTTCTTTCTCTCTCTTTCTTTCTTCTTCAATTTCTCTCTTTCTTTATTTCTTTCTTTCTCTCCTTTTAATCGCATCTTGCAATGCTGTCCCTTAACTGTTTCCTGCCTTTATGCTTGGAACCAGACGGATCAAAGTAGACGAGTGGGCCAGTTGGTGATTCATGATCCATGTACAATGCACCGTAGAGAGCATGCACGATGACAAGCTTGTCCCCGTCTGCTTCGATCGGGAATCGGACGTCCATCGACGTGCTCAGCGAAGCAACACCTCTGTTACTAAATGCAACGATGACGTTCATGCGTTGATATTCAGACAACAATGAAATCTGACAACGTGAAATCACACGTCATTTCGATAAAAGATGTGATTTTCACATTAATGTGGCTGATCTCCCACGACCGAGAGAACATTCATTGCTTGATTTGCATGTGGGATTTAACGTCCCAAAACCACCATATGATTATGAGACCCCGTAGTGGAGGGCTCCGGAAATTTCGACTACCTGTGGTTCTTTAACGTGCACCCAAATCTGAGCACGTGGGCCTAAAACATTTCCGCCTCTATCGTAAATGCAGCTGCCACTGCCGGGATTCAATCCCGCGACCAGCGGGTCAGCAGCCGAGTACCTTAGCCAGTAGACCACCGCGGTGAGGCCGAGAAAACGGCTAAAACAATGCGCATGTGACCAGCGCAATTTTGAGTGCCGCACTTACGTGTGCTTTTACTGGGGTCGGGTCTGTCACGAACTGGAAAATGTGCCACCAAAATACCCGAGTTATCCAAAATGTGCAAGTTAAGCAACTTCACTTGAAAACTAAAACTTTCTCGCAGCAGAAATGTTATTATTTATTATTTGGGATTTTACGTCCCAAAATCACAAGATTATTATAAAAGACGCCGTAGTAACTGTCTACGGAAATGTTTACCACCTGGTGTTCTATAGCGTGCACTCACGTCACGCAGTACACGGGCCTCTACCATTTCACCTCCATGGTTCCAGATAAATTGCAAAGAGCAAATGCGAGATCGGACATTCATGACGTATAAGTTACCCAAACTCTACTATATTGGAAAGTGCAGGATTTGCGATTAGCCTTGTAGTGCACTTTTTATAACAGAGTGAAATATAGGACGACTGCCAGCTTGTACATTTTGGCGCATGTTTCATCATGAGAGTACAACGACCAACAGCAGGTGTGTTAGCAGCCGGGGCAGAAAAGCATGCTGTGCCTTATCAAATGCTTAGCAAGGTCTATTTGAAGAAAGGCTACTTGGTCCATACTGTCATCATTACACTTAAGGACTGACCGTGACATATGGACATTTATCTGCATAGAGTGACCTCGAATTCCACGTGTTTGGTGGTCACCTACACATTTAGTGATCACTGTGCGAAGCTTATTTGTCAGCAATTTCGCAAATATTTTGTAGCCAACATTGCATAACAATACAGGTCTCTATCAGTTAATTGTATTGCTTTAGAATCAGTGCTTTTTGGGGTTAATTTTGTATGGCTCTCATAGAAAGATGCAGGAAGTTCACCACTTTCATAACCCTCTTCAAGGAGTTGCTCAAAAAAGGTATCAGAACTTTCTTGAATGCTATGTAAAATTCCCCACTAAGGCCGTCTGGGCCAGGATTTTTGTTTTTCTGCAACGTTGTTATTACAAACCTAATTTTTTTCGGGTTTTGGGCCCATCAACAGTGAGTCGACATTATTCCTGTAAGTGGGGTACAAGGGCAATGAAGTGGACAGTTTCTTTGTCGAAATTCTCCTGAAGCTCAGCCGTGGCAAACAAACTTTTTGTGATAACCTTCAAATGCGGTTCTTATTTCACATGTAACCCCATGACTTAATTTGCAGTATCTGTTTAGAAAGCGTATATCGCTTTTCATCCCCTAGAGCTTTCTTAGTGAGCTCCTCTTCAGTGAAATGAGTAATACGGGAACGAATCATTGCCCCTCTGTATAAATCTGTATCATCTTTTGGTATCTGTGCTCGAACCACATTTATCTCATCAAAGTATTATCCCGGCTCTTGACTTTCAAACGTATAGAGCTTAGAAGTAAATAATAAAGTTTGCATTTTTCGGAGTTTTTCTTTTTTTCCTTTGAGCTATTTCACATGAAATACCAAACGCGTCATACTTGACTTTTTTTTCTTTAAACCTTTCCCTCTGATCGAAGGTTGGCAGCTGTAGACACTCTGGGACATCTAGTACCAATTCTTTGAAAATTCTTACAAAACAATCCTCGCACTGCAACTGTACGCTAATCTGCCATAGTTCCCAGTTCAAAGGGACCTTTCAAAAAGTTTTACGCCTCTTCTTGGGAATACAGTGAAAATCACTTCCTCCGCTTGGAAAAGCAGTGAAAATAACTTTATGCTTGATTAATTGATATGTGGGGTTTAACCTTACAAAACCACTATATGATTACCAGAAAAGTCGTAGTAGAGGGTTCTGGAAACTTCGACCACCTGGGGTTCTTTAACATGCATCCAAATCTGAGCACACGGGCCTATCCATCGAAAATGCATCCGCCGCAGGCGGGATTATCCCGCGACATGCGGGTCAGCAGCCGAGTACCTTAGCCACTATACCACCGTGGGGGATCAACTTTTATGCTTTAAAAACACACGCGTCCTGTATAGGTGCGAAATATTGCCATAATATTGCGTGGTACAAGCGTATATTTTCATCGGGCGTCAGAACACGGGATTATTACAATTACTTTATAGTTGAAAGACAGTCGCCCACTAAAAAAGGCGTGTGTGCTACTGCACCGTTAAGGTAACATAGTGGGTCTACAGCAAGTTCGCAAATATTTCATGCATCAAGCTTTTCAAGTACGCACTAGGAATAACATATTGCTATCGCGTTCAACTCATAAAGGCGAAGCTTAAGGGTCCCCCAATTTTAATCAGGCGATGTGTTCACTTCTCGCAATTACGCTATCTTTACTTGGTCATTCATAGCCAGCAGCTCGTGGAAGGCCGATAGCAAAACAGTGACTAAATTTTCCCGTACCAAAGCGTTAACCCTACCAAACTTAACCTGTCCCCACGGTTACCTCGTGGTATGCGTATTAAGCGTTCTTCAGTCGCAATATACAGAGGAAATGCTTGTAATAAAGAGCTCAACGGAAACATTTCGATTCACCTCAACTGAATTCGCACTGATTTAAAATGCAATTATTACATTCGTGAATCCCGCAGAGCCACTTAGGGCGAAGATCATCGAGACTAAAAGCTCGATACTGCATTCTACTTTGCTATCAGCCGTCGGGAATAAACTTCGCGGTTTGCCTAATCACCAAGTACTTCGGGGGTGACGTGGGCGGGAAAACGACAATGATCACGCATCTCGACAACTACCGGAACTCCGCGTCTCTAACGTTGTCTGCGGTACGACCTAATTGCCTCCGAAAAAAAAAAACATTACCGTGATGGGTTCGCTAGATACTTTAGTTTGATGAGAACGATGATGACCAAACTCGGTTGTGTTCTTTCCGCAAGCAAATGCCGGGGACCTCTTTGATTACTTGCCACGTTGCACGTGATAAGTGGCTTCGCGGTTTGTTTGTTTTTTTATATGGGATCGTTTGCTTCGAGAGGCAGTGGTTCACGGTGGTGTAAAATGCATTATAATTGTGTCTCGGTTATATAAGTTACGGAAATCAGCGAAAAACTGACCAGGGTGATGGGGAAGGATGGCATCTACATGGCGCACAAACCTGATTCAACAATTGGATGACCCTGGTAGGGATTAAAACACCACCTGCCAAAAAAAAAAGATTCCCCGCGATGGTTTACGAAGTTCTATGCAAAGTTGTCCCACCACTTACATCAATGAGACACAAGACATTTACCCGAAAGGACACGGCAATCTTGATAGGACACGGCTCTCGCAGAACACAGCGAAAAAATGGATGATCGCGTCAACTTTGACGTCACCCGCGTAGTCCACATGGAAAGTAGCCGCACAAAAAGGCAGTTCTTTGACTCCTGACATATCCAAACAACACCTGGAAATATTCACCGCTCAACTGTGACATTACCTTGTGTATACGTGGATGTTCCATGGAATCAGTTGAGAAAACACCGCTGCAACAACAACGGCGAGAAGGATGATAGAGGGGGGGACACTACCAAGACAAGTCGCTAGCTTAGGACCCAGCTGAACAGGGGAGCTTGAAGAAAGGACTAAATTGGTCATGAAATGACGGGTGAGTTTCTATTCTTTAAGTTTAACATTAAAAAGCTTTTGACTAAAAGTGACTGGGAAACTTATTTTATTGATATGTTGATACAGTACATTACTGAAGAAGAAAGTTTTTATGTACTGCACGATCTGGTCTCAGCGCGTTGTAGACCAAATTTTGATACAGTATGCGATCCAATTCCTTTCAAAATAAAAGTTCTTTAGAATTCGTAATAGTAACTTACATAAACTCAGTACGGGTCTCAAAAATTCGTTATAATTATATATCTCTTTAACTATGGTTCACATCCTCCTTCGTTCCCATGCACGTGCCGCGACATTCGCCTACGTCATCATCATCATAATCAGCCTGACTACGTCCACTGTAGGAGAAAGGCCTCTCTCATGTTCCACCAGTTAACCCGGTCCTGTGCTTGCTGCTGCCAATTTATACCCGCAAACTTCTTAATCTCATCTGCCCACCTAACCTTCTGTCTCCCCCTAACCCGCTTGCCTTCTCTGGGAATCCAGTTAGTTACCCTCAACGACCAGCGGTTATCCTGTCTACGCGCTACATGCCCGGCCCATATCCATTTCTTCTTCTTGATTTCAGCTATGATATCCTTAACCCCGTTTGTTCCCTAATCCACTCTGCTCTCTTCTTGTCTCTTAAGGTTACACCTACCATTTTCCTTTCCATTGCTCGCTGCGTCGTCCTCAATTTAAGCTGAACCCTCTTTGTAAGTCTCCAGGTTTCCGCTCCGTAGCTAAGTACCGGCAAGATACAGCTGTTATACATACTTTCCTCTTGAGGGATAGTGGCAATGTACCTGTCATAATTTGAGAGTGATTGCCAAATGTGCTCCACCCTATTCTTACTCTTCTAGTTACTTCAATCTCGTGGTTCGGCTCCGCGGTTATTACCTGCCCTAAGTAGACATAGTCTTTTACAACTTGAAGTGCACTATTACCTATCTCGAAGCGCTGCTCTTTTCCGACGTTGTTGTACATTACTTTCGTTTTCTGCAGATTCATTTTAAGACCCACCTTTCTACTCTCCTTGTCTAACTCCATAATCATGAGTTGCAATTCTTCCCCTGAGTTACTCAGCAATGCAATGTCATCGGCATGCCTACGTATCCTTGTTTTTCTTAACTTTTCATAACTGAGTTTGCACATACGCAGCTTCTCGGAAAAAGCGTTAAATCATCTGCACGTCTGCCGCATACCCCTCGGCATGCGCCGCACTGCTCCAAGATTTGCGAGCACGCGCGAAGCACTGTAGACGGCCTCCCAGCGCATTGCTGGTTTTCTTGGTGAAGCGGCTATTAAAAGTATTCTCTGAGAATAGTTTACTGTTAAACCTGTTTTTATGGGCGAAGCTCGTTAGGGCGTGGGTCGTGTCCCTCGTGGTAGTATGTTGTAGTAGCAGCCACTTCTAGTTAGTTTCAAGAATTGCTCATTAGATGGTGCTGTGTGTACATGTCCTTGAAAATAATGGCACTAGATGGTGTTAGTGGTTTTCGTATAGTTGATGATTTCGTACAGTGTACAGACAGACACACAGACACACAGACAGACAGACAGACAGACAGACAGACAGACAGACAGACAGACAGACAGACAGACAGACAGACAGACAGACAGACAGACAGACGGACAGACGGACAGACAGACAGACAGACAGACAGACAGACAGACAGACAGACAGACAGACAGACAGACAGACAGACAGACAGACAGACAGACAGACAGACAGACAGACAGACAGACAGACGTTTTGCCATACTCATCGTCATTCACTCCGTGCATATGCTGTGAATTTCGTGTGTACCTGAGCGTAGAACGTTACCTGAGCATAGAGAGAGAAAGATTATAGAAAGAGTAATAAGTAAAAATGACGCTATTTTCTGCCTCCCGTCATGAGGTCACGTCTCGGCGCCTATACGAATGGGGAGGGGTGGATGTAAAGATGTTATGAAATATAGAAGAGAAAAAGAAAGAGGGGAAGATATGACATGAGAGATGGAAGAAAGAGGGCAAGATATGACATGAGAGATTCTTGGCGGCGAAGACCGTAGTACAAAGCCAAAACGTTCATCTATAAGGCGGCGATGGCCGCAGAAGCACAGGACTCGAGGAAGGCTCAGAGGGCTTGCATCTTCGAGCGCGCGAAGAAAAGTGGTGTTCTCCGCCGTTGCCGCACGGGCAGACCAAGCAGGCCCTCACGGCTCACCATCATGCACGGTTCTGTTGCCAGAGCAAGGCAGAAGCAAAATATATGCTATTGAGTATCGTCGTTGCCTGATCTTCGGCACGCAGGCGAGGAACAGCGGCCCGTGGAATATATGCGTGCCGCAGGCGAGGCGCTGCCGGTACGCAGGCGAACCAGCAACCGCCGCTCGCATCTGTCCAAGCCGGTCTCCGGAAGGAACGCCGGAAGGTGAGGTGGAGGCTTGCCGCTTGCCACCCGCGTATCAGGGTGGGCCGTAGATTGGAACAGCCGCCGTCGTTGCTGGGAGTACTCCGGCTGGGGCTACCACCTCGGTGACTGACGTTTCGCCGTTGCGTGCTGCCCTAGGGGCGGCGTCAGCCTCCTCGTCTCCAGCTGTCTCAACGTGCGAGGGAAGCCAGTGGTGCGACAGGAGCACGCCGCTATCTCCGATGACGGCTAGTTTAGAACGAGCGTAGCTTCATTTAATATACGGACACCGGAAAAGCCTCATCCCTAAACATAGCCCCTTTCTGTGCCCACTCATGAAGTGGAACGAATAAAGAACTTAAGGTTAAGAGACCTAGAGACCTTAGGCACACTTAGGAAGCCTTCTTAAGCCTTTCTTAATGCCTCCGTCTTTGAGGCACGGAGGCGCATACATAAAGGGCACAACTTGCGTCAGACGCCACCACTCGGCAGGAGACGTGGCGCGGTCGCTTCACTCGCTGCTGTTAAAAGAAATATCTAAGAGCGTCGTGTTCTGCGTTGTCGACACTTGCAGCGTACTACTCAAACACAAAGACGTAACTCTGACAGCTGCTAGTTCACGCTTTTGAAGTGCATGCTTGTGCGTTTTTTTTCGAGCGTCATTGTACTTCAGTGCGTGCAGCAAGCATCCCGGTGCCCCATGTGACATTCCAATTTCTTGCTATCGCATTCATTGATCCGCCCATGCGGCGAAACTGTGCTTTTTTTTCTTCTAGTTTTTTTTTTGTTTACAAGCCGGTCACTCCTAATTGGAATACGACCGCGCTGTCCCTGAGGATGACCATTAGCGCATTCGCAGAATAGATGTTCTCCCGTGAAGGTGCAGGTGCCACCGGCGCCCGTACGATCCGCAGCCTCCTCGGTAATCGAGCGGCCACGATCGCTGCCCCATCTGAAGCGATGGGCGGTGCGCCGGCCGGCGCGGCGGTCCGGCGTGCGTATATGTTGCCATTCAGCCATTGATCTGAGAAAGAGAGACCGTGTGAGATTCTCTCTCCGACGTTGTGGCAGACTTAACCTCCCGACCCATCGTTACCATCCGGCTGCCCCGTCTCGCCTTGCTACGTCGGTGACTCCTTTGCGTGCCTTATGACCTTCGATTTCTAGATAACAAAGGGATTGATGCCACCACTTGGTGTCTGTTCTCATTGTTACGCTACCAAGATGATGACCAGAATGAAGATGGTGAAAGGATGATGATGAGTATAGGAGGAGGTAGACTTAGACGACATTATCTTATTTATTATTATTATTATTATTATTATTATTATTATTATTATTATTATTATTATTATTATTATTATTATTATTATTATTATTATTATTATTATTATTATTATTATTATTATTATTATTATGCAACAGGTCATAGATCCCTTGTTTCTCTTCAAGCTTTGGCTGGTTTTAATATTGCGTCGCACATAGCAAAAATGTTGTATTCCTGTCTTTTTCATCATACCCTGTGAATTCCTGTATGCGATTTTACTTATCAATGTCCGTCTTTATTTCTTCTGTTGTGTTATTGAATGCATTGCCCTAGTCTTGACCTGAATTTTCGTTTGCACATCGCTGCTCCTTGTTAGCGTTTTCTCCTGTAGAATGTCTTTGTTGTATTGTTTGTTTGTCTTGCATGCACCAGCCCAATGACGTATCCGTTGTTCTGTGCCACGTTTACTTGTTTATTTATTTATTTATTTATTTATTTATTTATTTATCTGAAAGCTTCGAAATGGCGTCGTTAGCAGTATGCCTGTCGGATGCATCTTTCACTATCCAGTATGTGTCTTCTCGGCTGCTTTCTCGTTATGTTATCTTGTATGCGTATCATTACATACTTGCGTACTTGGGTGAGACTTAGAAAAGAAGACTGCAAGTTAGGCGGGCACAGGCGATTGTGTTTCTAACATTCCCTCATGAATATTTCCCAACTCGCCCGTACCATCACACGTATGTTCTCGCGAAGGTAGCGAATATATATATAATAATAGCATGTGCTGTTTTTAAGCCCCCGCCTTTTTTATTGGAGGTTGTTGAACTCTCCAAATAGCATCCTCAGCTACAAAACGAGGCAACAACATTGGCATGCATTATTTCTGCTACCCAGCGATCCACAAAATTGCAATCGAAGAAAACACGCCGGCATAGACTTTGCAGAGCTTCCGTCGGCGTCAGCGCCATGCGAGACAGCCTCATAAAACGAGTACTTTGAGCGAGGCTTAGGAACGCCCGCCCCTTCCACTCTACAACCGGGCTGCTTCCTACAGTCATCAAAGGGAAGCGCGGACTGAGGCAGCCTCCGAAGCTGTAGAAGGAAAAGAGAGGGAAAGCGGAATAGCTTTTCCCGGTATCATAAACGCCACGCCGACAAGGACTGCTGCCCTGTTATTTTGATGGTATGTATTTCTTTACCAGAGGCTGCAGCCTCAGTGCAGCTTCTTGAGCACGAATTGCCTTCTCGTACAGCCAGCTTGAGGAACGTATGATCCATAAAATGGCGGTAAAACAAATCATCCAGGCCTGCCTCAGTATGGGGAGCAGGTGTGTTGTTCTTAGGGTAAAGTGTATTAACCCAGCTCATTCTCTGAAGTAGCACGGAGAGATACTAGTGACAAAGGTAGCCAGGAAATTGAAACAGGAGGACAAAGATGACAAGAATGCAGCCGCTTAAGTCCGTTTCGCAGACGTTTCCCCGAGAGTTGAGAGACGTCGCAGCGCAGACAACGTCGCTGAGAGTTAGGTTGCGCACGTGGGCAAATAAAGAAACCTTGCTTTATAAATCACCTGCTTGAGACATAGCGCACAAAAAAATTAAACAGAGAAGGCACAGGATCAGATAAGTGCGCAACAGGGACACAGCACAGTGCTCTCGTCTTCTCCATCACCATGCTTCTATTTCACGCTAGGCATCAGAGTATACACCAACTATTAGGCCATCAGTCCGTTCCCGACAGTTATTAGAAACGTTAGTCTAGACGGTTCACAAGTCGCTCACCTTAAAGTAAGGATTCCCGTTCTCCTCCCCGCGTGTAGTGTCGCGATCTGGAGAAAGTCTAGTTTACCTATTTGGCCTGATTTGTTCATTTTCTATCTATCTATCTATCTATCTATCTATTTATCTATCTATCTATCTATCTATCTATCTATCTATCTATCTATCTATCTATCTAAAGCACGCGAAGTCATTTGCATGCAGTAACGATATAGCGCGGAGAGTACTTCGACTTCGAAGATGTCACTGTACGAAAATGTTGAAGATGTTGCTGTCTTGATGAAAATGAGCTTCTGGGAAAAAAACACCATTTGCTTATTCTATTTGCTTATTGATTCATGCAGAGCAAAAATAATGTTCTGGAATTCATTAACTAAACATTGAAAATGTTTTCAAGGTTCGAAGTTTACCTAGCGCTTAACGCACAAAATATTTAAAAAACATACATAAACCTAGAAGGTTTGCTCACGGGAACAGCGCATCAAGCAAATACAACACGCGGGAGAATTCTCCCCAAACTACGCCCAGCAAAGTGTGGCCGGGAAACACCTGATTCGGATCAGTCGAGCTAATTTAGCGTCCGATGAAAGAACAATATCAAACGTTCATTAACGCAAGAGTTTCGCTTCGAAGCCATTTACTGTTCAATCTGTGGGAAACGCAATCGCCGAGCCAAACGTCAGCTTAGGGATAATCCTCTTAGATCACAACAAAATTCGGTACGGCAACTGCGGGTGTCGTTCGCAGAGCGAGGAGCTGTAGCCGCCTTTAAGTTCGCTTCCTAAGCAGCTTCTTTCACTGATACTTGCATGATACGCTTAACTGCTGCTCCCTGATGGTTGACAGCTGACCAACAGAGAGAGCGAGAGAGAAATGTGACGCGGAGATGCATGGCAGCTAAACAGGAAACATATATCTGCTTAACTAAGCTGCATCATGGATGGGAAGACTGAAAAGTAAGGAAGAGAAAAATGAAAGATGAAAAAAGCGAAGTCTAAGCACACTTGCACAAAATTGTCACAGTCTGTTCTCTGTTTTCGCAGTCTTGCTGTGGAGAGGTTAAGGTTTTTATTGTCACGTGGTTGTGACGTTGATGAAGGCAGCAATCTGTATGGCCAAAATGAAACTGTTTACGTGGCCGAACTCCAGGCTTGTGAACCGAGAGTCAGATTAGGGATTTCAAAGCGGCGCACAGAGCGTCGGCTGTCGAAAAACTGACGAACTGTAACGCGCGTCGGTGTGTATACATGTGCCATCGAATATTCCAGCATCATCCCTACAGCAGCCATGTAAGTTCCAGAAGAATTGGTAATGTTCACGTTGTGTGCGTAATCATATCGGAATGTTCTAAGCTTATCTGCATGGCTCTAAGTCATTCGGCGTAGTTTGCACCAGGCAGCACTTACACGTGTAATGGGCCGAAAACATGACTTGGGGAAGCAGTGTGGCAATATTACCTAGGCTACTTCATTTTCAACTAGTTCAGTAGCAAAAAAATCTATGATTACCTAAACTAAGAGTTTCACAGCTAAAGAAACACATAGAACACCAAAATAAGTTTAAAACAGGTGATGCACAATCTGCTTGCAGAAATTGTTTCAACGAGGTCGCTCGCTCACAGAAACTACAGCGGCGCCTTCGTCGCTTTCTGGCGTGATGCTCGATTGTTCCGCCATTCTAAGATTAGCTGCTCAAAACTCGTCTGTTCACATTACATACTCTTTCTGAGATTCCCGCATCCCGCTTGCGAAACTGAATTAAAGGGTCGGCTCAGTGACCACGGGCAAAAGAGACGCAATGAAGCTGTGACCAACTGCATCCACCAGTTGCTTATCCGCTTCGTTCGTGTGGTTATATTGTACCACATGAGGCGGGTTCACGGGCTTTCGTCCACATTTTGAATGCGGCTCTACTCCGCCTACCCAAACTGCAATGATTTACTATTGCTTTACTCAAACTAACGTTCCCTCAAGCAAGTTTCATTGGACATTTTGCGTATGTCGCATGCTAACTCAATTCAAGTTGACATAGGCGGTTCGGTCTTGGTAAGTTCGACGGGCTCCTTTGTGGTACCATTTATATCATCATCACCATCATCAGCATCAGCCTCACTATGCCCACTGCAGGACAAAGGCCTCTCCCGTGTTCTACCAGTCAACTCGCTCCTGTGCTTACTCTTCTGCCACTTTATACTCGCAAACTTCCTAATCTCATCTGCGCACCTAACTTTGCCTCCCCCTGACACGCTTTCTTTCTCTTGGAATCTAGTTGGTGATCCTTAATGACCAGAGGTTATCTTGCCTTCACGCTAGTGCGCTGCCCATGACCATTTTTTCTGCGATGCCGAAACTTCCACAGAGATGCGAGCGGGTGAGCGAAGCGCCCTTCGGTTGTACCACCCACGTTGTTCCCCACGGTAATTCGAAGCGGTTATCTTTTTTTTTTTCGTGAATCAAAGCGAGACTGACAAATAGCATTTTATTACGTGTTTTAAAGCACTGAAAGTATTTTCTTGTTACTAATGGTTTGATAACTAGGGGTTAATTGTACTCGGAACTCTTGGAATAATTGGGACCATTCATAATCTCCAACTACAGGCGCATATGGTGCCGTACTTTTATTTTAATTTCTCGATTATTTGAGCACTGCTGTTGATAACATTGACACTTTAGAGGTTCTAGAACAACAATCTTTCACTCTGACGTCGATTCTTATTTGCCTTTTGTATATTTGTAGAAGCAAAGGCATCGAGCGATCGCCCGTGAAACTGTGCGCTGTGTTTTGTGAAGTGTGGCTTTCGTTTTTTTTTTTCTCTTTTACTTTCTTGTGCCCCTCGCCCTAAGTGTAGCGTATCAAACTGGGCGTAGTCTAGTTAACATTTCAACCTTTCCGATATCATCTTCTCCCTCTCTCACACAAACAGTTTGGTAGTGAGTTATGCGGCAGCAAAACCAGTGGTATCATAGCATGTTTGTAGCAAGTCGAAGCATGCAGTGAAAAGATGATTGCCGGTGTACTTCTCTGTGACCTTGTGCGTGGAGAAGTCACGACAGATGCCCCACTTTCGAAACGATACCACAGCCATTAATGATTCTTGGGGCTTGATAGGGCAAACCCCCAATATGATAATGGGTATGTTGTAGTGGAGCGCTTCGGAAACTTCGACCACTTCAGGTTTTTAATGTGCACCTAAATATAAGTAAAGGGGCCTCCAAGAAGCCGCCGTGGTTCTTGAAAATCTGTTAATGTAATTTTTTGGACCGCTATAAAGCATGTTAGGTTTTGTTGCTCTCTATATCCACAATATCAATATTTGGGGCTCTCACTTAAGAAAAATAGTCACAATCATCTTTATCGCCCTCGTAAATAGCAGTTTTAAATTTGGTTTTGTAAAGATATTACGCTCTATAAATCCCAAATGGCTTCCGCAAAAAAGCTCGGTTGTTAAAGAACACGCTTAATACGGAACGATAATACTTTGAACATTCATCGCACCAATCACTGGGTCATGGCAGAGACGAGGCAAAAGCTTCCATAACCCTTCGATTCAGTCATTCAATCCATGCCCGCGTTTATTTCGCAGGTTATGCCAGCACGATTAGGCTGAGTACAAAACACTGCTACTTCAAGGCAAAAGAAAAATTTTATGCCATCCGGTCACGTGCCGAACTGGTGGTCTTTTGGTTATCGTATTGAAAAAAAAGAAAGAAAAAATCGAACGAATAATCGCATACATTTTCCTTTTATGTGGAGAGTCTGTCTTTTGTGCACAAGTGGCTAGAATGCTTGCCGATTCCTTTGTTACAAAAATGGATCCATCTTATCTTTTTTTATTCCTACCACTGCGTACAGGTTTTGTATGGCGTCTTTTTGTTAGTGCTGGTTATTTGCGTTGCTACACGGGCTGTCTATCTTTTGCGTCACGGTATGCGACTTCCGTTCCTTTTATTGTTTCCCGCGCTTTCTTAGCGACAATAAGCCCGCTATCTATATATGCTGCGTTTTCTTACACGTTACAACGAGCGCTCGGCTGGCTGACTGCGCAAGACGTGAAATGGCGAGGACGCCGTTCCGGAGTGTGCCCTTTGTTCCCAGCGCCATGTAATGGTTGTTAAAGGGCACGCCACAATGCTTCTCTTCACAAAGAGGGCGGGGCGTCGCAAAACGGAGCGTTATCTGAGCGCGTGCCTGCGTTAGAATGACGTTTCCGTACAGTGAGCGTAGCCCGTTTTGTTTTCCCACAATCTGTTGTCGTCGTCGTATGGTATATATGCTGTATGCGGCTTACAGAAGATTAGGTTGGCGTTCGTAATGAAAAACTTATCGGACGACGTCGGCCGAAGGGGTGCATTCTTCACTAGCTGCTAGTCATATGCCTTATCAATACCGTGCTATATATCATACTATGTACTATTGTTTACGTGACACGTACAATAGATGGCTTGCGCTGACGTCATGGAATATAGCCTCGATGAAGCACCAACAGGCTGGGACGCCAACTTGGTGACGCAACGTTAATGTTAGCAGTGCATCGCATGCCGGTTTCCTCGTTATTCATGCACAGAGACCCAATGAGATTTTTCAAATCATATGAGTGGCGAAACTCCCCATAGGCTTCATGTATCAAAATCCGAAACTGCCATTGGCCGAGGTGGCTGGTCAGCAAATCAACTATCAAACGCATATTTTTGTGTTCTGCATTGCCGCTCCCAGATGGTGCGACAGTCTGCTGATTCCGGCAGGATTGACCAATTGCGTGTCCGGATTTCGGAACGCAGTTTCGCAACTGGTATGAATGAATAACTCTGAGACCTAATAACTCGCCAGTGGCGTCGTTATCACACTGAAGCAGGCTAATCACCGCGTTATTACACTTCATTGACGTCATCAAAACCGCCATGTTGAAGCTATCTTGTGCGCCCATGGCGTATCGTGCAACCTGACAATAGACGGCTTGCATTGAAGCCGTCTAAACCGCCATTTGAAGTACCAGCATGATGGGACGAGAATTTTGTGATGACGCCTTAATGTTTCCCGTGCACCGTAAGCAGATTCTTGCGTTATCCATGCGCAGAGGCCAATAACGTATACTGGTCGCGTTGTCATCACATTAAGCAGATAACCGCAACGTGACTACGGTGCATTGACATCATTGTTAGAGCTTCGTCGGCGTACGAGCACATTAAGAAGCTCCGCCAACGACATCACGTGCAAGGTATCAATCGATATGATTAAGAAATATTCATTCGAGCTTCTTCGGCGTAATGGAAAGACATGCAGACACGAACGCAAGAGAAGATAACGAACAAACACTAATGCCTTACTCTTTCGTATTTAACGTTCCGTCTGTCGCGCTAGTTTATCGATGAACCGCTGCAGATATTTTTCTCAATACGCTCTAAAGATGGTAGCAATTTTAACGAAGCTTTTTATTGAAATCGTTAGAGTGAAAAGTCGGCCAGACGTTTTGTTTTTTGACCCTAAGTATCTTACGTAGCTTCACTTATCGGGCACCTAGAAGTCATGGTAGTCCGCACAATGGTAAGCGTTGTGAGGGTGTACTTAATGTATACAAGAATGAGTGTGGCCACATAAAAAACAGTGAAGTTCAGTCCAAGAAATGAGAGTCGAGAAAAGGGAGCAAGAAAAAAGAAAGAAATATCAATCTGAACACTTCAAGTTGCAGAAGGCCCTGCCAAGAGTACGCAACGATAAATGTTGCTTGTTCATATTATTCAGTAAAAGGTAACAAACAAAATGTCATTTCAAGTATGTCGAGGCAGCGATGTACGTCCCCTTTCATTAGGCAGTCAGACGTGGTTTTTAGCTTGCATTTCTTCACAACTCCGGCAGCAACAAATCGTGACTTGTGTGTCATATGTGGTTTCAATGAGGGGCCCTTGCCTCGGGAAAAATACGGACGTGCCAAGTTGACGTGAAGAAGAAAGACGAAAAGTTATGTGTGAAACAAAACAAAGAGAAAGGGGGAAGGGGGAATAGAAGACCCGAAGACTTTTGGCGCAAACGCTAACACTCACAAGGCCACAAAGTAATCGTTTATTCTTTGAACAGTCATAATAAAGGAGCGGGATTCCGTTCTTTACCCGACCCCGCGAAACTGTAGTGAAATGTCGAGCAGTAAGCATAAATTAATGTATGGTGTGGAGAACATTTCTCACTAAATAACGTCTTTTTCTTTGCTTCATCACACGCGTGAAACGAACCACTCGTGCACTCATCGAGATTGGTTGGCTACTTGCTACCCTTGGCACGTTACTCTACACAGCTGCATGAGGCGGGACGAGTTCTCCCGCAAACTTCGTTAAAATATTTGTGCTCTGCTGTCGTGAACGCCAGAACAAACGGTTTTTGTGTAAGTTATACGGCGTCGCTACTGGTTGCGACGTCAGTTTTTCAGGCTACTGCATTCCACGCTTTGCTCAATACTTGCCGCTTGCGGGATTCTGTAAAAAAATGTCGTAAAGTGCGTAACGTGTTCAGTGGTGCTTTAGAATAACTTTGTCGCATTTTTTTTCTTTTTGGTCCATTTTTTGTGTGTGGCTGTCGGCCCAGACAGACGAAACTAGGCAATGAAATTCAGCACTCTTATACTACCAGATTTCGTTTTATTCTTTCATGTTGCGCGTGTGATGCAATGTGCAAGTTTCGTTCAAGTTTCAATAATACGCAACCGTGCGTAAATCTCAAAACTGAAACCACGAATTTCTGTTACCCGCAATTTTTTTTTTGCATTAACATGACTGTGTCTCACCTTTCTATCATCTCGCGCTGTCATCTCCTATTATCTCGAGCTGTAGTGGGCAAAGAAATATTTGTGGGAACAATTTTTCGCGTTTTCAAGTAATTCTTTTGCAAATAAATTCTGTGGAAACCTTCAAGGTGGCGGAAGGGTTAAAAAATGGAAAGGAAACAACCACACGCTTGTAGCACCGCCACGAAAAAGCGTTGGTCCCGGGTTCGAACCACGGACTAGGACAAATTTTTCGGCAACTAAGCGGCTTTTCTTTCTGAGAAATCCGTACTAATTTCCCTGAGGCTTCGGGCTACAAACGGGCGTTTATCTCATTTCCCTTTCTGCCTTTTCTCTTGTATTTCTGCCCCGTCTAATATATGTTTCCGTCCTTGATTACCTCATAATCGCCTTGGCGAATTTGTCCTGAACTCTCCTTTTTCTCTTTTAATAATATTTACAACCCCCTTTTCCCTTCCCAAACTCAGGGTAGCAAACGGGAATCTCCCACCGAAAAAAAGTAAAAAAAAATTTTGACATTGAAGCTTGACGTGACGCAATTGTATGATCAATAATGCCATGATGCTAACCACGCGCACATAGCTTTATTCCTCGTGCTAAGAGAAAACCTTCGAGCTAGGTGCTCCCTCGAACTCTTCGCTACGTCGTGTCTTGGCGACTGCAACAGTTTTATGCAAAGTCAGGGCAAATCACACACTCAGATGCATCGATGATACATCACACGCACTTAGCTGACACGTTGAATGGTCCACAAGCCCCCCCGAACGAAAAGGATGCGCAGCCACTGCATGCATCGACGGTCACGTGTGTGGGGTGCATCCCCTATGCCCACTTTCCTTAAACGACAGCAACCCCGAGGGAATCGTGACTCAACCCCGACTCCCCTTTATTCTGATCCTCTCTCCACCATCCGAACTTTACCATCACTCCTTGTCCCACAGGCGCTTGCTCCAGCGCCCCCTCGCGTGCGGCTACAACTTCCCGTATTCCCAAAAAGAGAGGAAATCATTCTCTGACACCCGTCCCCCCCCCCCACTTCTATTAACGCGTCAGCGCAAGAAGTTAGAATGAGGGATGCCCTGCGGTGAAGCAGGACTCCCTGGAGTTGCACGCTTCTCGTGGTTCAATTTGTTACGCAACCATTTCTTCCGGCATGGTCCTTAGTAAGGTCTATGTTAACGCACGGCCTGGTCGGGGTTCATCAAAGCTCGAAGAAAATGAGGAAACGAATAAAACTAGGGCTCCAAGCACGAAAGCCATTTTATTTTGATTCTTCCCGCAGTCTGACGTTCCGGATTACTTGGGGAAACGAAAGCTGAGATACAAGAACGTTGAAGCTGGATACCAGCAAACATGTCGAAACACTTCTTTTTTCTATTCACATGCTCAGTTATTTGTTAACCTTCAGGCATACAAGCTATTCTTTTATTTGTTTAAGCGAAGTTTGCCAGAACAGACACAATTCAGTGGTGGTGGTGTCGTTCGCGACAATCCCAGCACAGAAGCCGGAACGAAACGATTATTTGAGTGCGCAGAAGTGCGGCCCTGTAAGGCGCGCTGGTCTCATGCCTATTTGTATGCATGTTTTCCATTTATTGGTGTTCTCTTGATGGTGCGCTTGTCGGCGATTCATCAGCTGTTAAGGCAAGCGTAAGGCAATATGAACTTTTATCAAAGCAACTTGTAATTTCACGTCGCCACATTTTATAGTTGCCTAGATATGAATACATGATCTCATGTGGGGGCGCCAGCGCGGAATGTGAGTCACTTGGCACAGTGCCAACTGCGTAGGCGCGCCTCACGTCCCGCCCGCAACCAGTCAGAGCTATTTTGCTTTCACTAAAGAAAGAAAGAAAGAAAGAAAGAAAGAAAGAAAGAAGAAAGAAAGAAAGAAAGAAGAAAGAAAGAAAGAATGAATGAATGAATGAAAGAGAGAGAGAAAGAAAGAAAGGAAGAATGAAAGAGAGAAAGAAAAAAAGTGAAAAGAAAGAAAGGAGAAAAGAAAGAGAAAAAATCGCAGCATATCCACGGAGTGCATGATGGTGAGTGGGGCTAAGCGTCCCTCCGTCCGTCCGTACGTACGTACGTCTGTCTGTGCGACCAACCGTGCGTCCATCCGCTCGTTCGTCGATACGTCCATCTGTCCGTCCATCCATCCGCGCATCTGTTCCTGCGTCTGTCTGTCTGTACGTACGTCCATGCATCCGTCCGACCATCTAGTGAGCACTCCAAGTACCGCCATCTCGCATCTTTTCATCATATAGTCAGCACATAGAACTACCGCCATCCAGCGGACATTCCAAGGACTAAACGAGAGGTGCCACTCGCGCAATTTCTTACGGCCTGCGCTTCGTGCCTACTTCCCACCTTTCACCGCCTCTAGTTCATGGCTATATACTAGTTCACTATTTTCATGGCTCGCGGCCTAACCCTCGAAAACCTTGCTAAAACTATGGTGCGTAGAATAGGGACTACACTAAAACCAAGGAGGTTATGCACAGCGAGTTTAACGTGGCAACCATTTCTGGTCAGATAGTGCTCAAAGTGCGTCCTTTTGATACTAGTTTTTTTTTTAGTAAGCACCAAGCTGAAGGGACTTTTCATTGGAGATTAAGACACCAATACTCGTCTCTCTAAATCATTTCATCAGAAACAACTATATCTTTATTTATGATTAACGTGCGCGGGTTTCCTCCTCAGTTGGAAAGGGTGCGCGCGTGCCTCTAGTCCGGCCGTGGTGGTGGTTACCTACTACTACGACTACTACATGCATCGCGGACGCACGACCTACGACATAGAGAACTTCACCCCCCCCCCCCCCCACCATCAAACAGCCAGGCCTGCGCTGAACTGTCACAGCGAAAGCTGGAAGAGTGACCTTCAAGAGCCTTTATACAGCGAAAACAGCTATGATATTAGAGCGCGAGTCATGCTCGGCGCCGTAGTTGTCCGCCGCCACCGCCGGTGTCCGTAACCAGTATAAAAAAAGAACAACTCAGCAAATAAAAAACACCAGCCGCACAATGGGAGTCGAACCTAGTTCCGCTGCTTGCCAGCCTAATATTCTACCACTGAGGTATGCCAGGGCTTCTACTCGGCTTTAAGCTAGCCTTTGGCAGGCTTGATGACGGGAAAGCAAACGCGTATATATAACTAATAAAGCGTTTTAGAACATCAGAGCAACAACCAGGCGCCACACAATGCGAATTGCGTAACGAGTGGGTCGTCCCATGCTCAAACTGTGGCGCATACCCACTTCAGGCATAATTCTTCATCGATCCTCAGCCACAGCAAAAAAAAAAAATTGCCCGCAGCTTCCCTCGGGGGAACACTGAGGAGGATGCGGAAGCGGTTCCGCCAACAGTTTGGCCGGCGCTGGTCGAAGGGACGTCGATCATTCTGTTTGTGGATTCGTTGGCATTCATTTCACGGCGACTTCGGACGTCGACGCGCTGTACAAACCAACGGACGAGCGGCAACTGAGCGAGCGAGCGCCGACCTTGAGTATATATACAGCGCGACGGCGCATGCGCTGTCAGCTGTCGAATGTTCTCGAAGGAGAAGCGCGCGCGCGGCACAGATGGTGACGGCGCGACGGCGCATGCGCTGTCAGCTGTCGAATGTTCTCGAAGGAGAAGCGCGCGCGGCACAGATGGTGGGCGACGGCGCGACGGCGCATGTGCGCGCGTCAGCTGTCGAATGTTCGAGAAGCGGTGCGGACGGCGCGGACGGCGCACTACAAGGCGCGAGTATAAGATGCTTCCGCATCTAAAAATTGCAGAAAATACCTAACAAGTGTGTTGCGGATACCACGCTTCTCCAAAGAATGACTAAGGATAGGATATTGAATGCTGCCCTACTACACAAAAATTATGAATACGACGTAGTGGGTACCCAGCAGTGTGCTTGTAGCACTTAACAAAAGAGTAATTAGAAAAGGTTCTGAAAGGCCGCTCTTCTAGCTTTCGCTGTGGCTGTGCTGCGCATTCCGCGCAGGCCGGGCGGTTTTGTTGTTGTGGTTGTTGTTGTTGTCGTTGTCGTCGTCGTCGTCGTTGTTGTCGCTGTTGTCGTCGTCGTCGTCGTTGTTGTCGTTGCTGTCGTCGTCGTCGTCGTTGTCGTTGTTGTTGTTGTTGTTGTTGTTGTTTTGTTGTTGTTGATGTTGTTGATGATGATGATGATGGTGGTGATGATGATGAACTCATTGGGTAGCTGTTACAAGCACTCTTGCAGGGTATACCCACTACACCATTAATCATTGTGTTGTAGGCAGGCTTTCACTATGCCATCCTTTGTCGTTCTTCGGAGAAGCGTGGTACCCGCTGCACAGTTGCAAGGAACTTCGTTCGTTTTTGGTGCGCTGTGACTGGCGACGTTGAACAATTATGCCAGAAACTTTTGTAATGCCCACAATCTACCACAGTGTGGAGGCGCCACATTTATTAGGGGGACACGATCAATCTTTTGTGAAGGGATGGAACATTCGGCGACCCACTTGTTGCGCAATTCGCATTATCTGACATCTGGTTGTTCCTTTGCTGTTCTATGACGCTTTATTACTCAAATTAACGCGATTCCTTTCCCGACATCAAGCCTGCCATGGCCACTTTTCAAGAGAGCTCCAAGCACTGGCGTGGCTAAGTAGTATGAAACTAGGCTGACACACAGGTGAGCTGGGTTCGAATCCTTTTGAGTCCTTGGTGTATTTCATTTACTAACTTTCTCTTCTTATTTCGTGTGATAGTGGTTACAGACACCGGCGGCGGCAGACAACTACTGCGCACACGTGACCCGTGTTCTGATCTCATAACAGATTTCGCTGTAAAAAGAAAGGAACAAAGAAGGAAAAAAAGGAAGAAGTGCCTCAAGTCCATAGGCGTGAAGCTTCGCTCGCCTTCATGTTCTCAACAGGAAAAGAGCTCTTGAATTTTTCTTCAGCCATTTAACAAGATATGATAAAGCTCTCCCTCACCACCATCCTTTTATAACATACGCGAAGAAACGTGCCGAACCATCCCCATCGGAGAGAGTACGCGAAGGCGCCATGGAAGTGTAAGCCCAACGGGCGCTTCGCTTAAAACTGGGACATCCGCTTTCAGCATGCAAAAAAAAAGCGCCTACGTGCAGTCCTACGTTTAAAAAGCGACTTTTTTTCGACTGCAAGAACCCGAAACAGCACAAAAATTTCGCTTCTTTAACTGATACATAAAGGCAGCACTCAGTGGAGAAGCCTCGCACTTAGCACGGCAGCGCTCCTTATGTACTATTCACCCTCTCATCCTTCTTTTTTCTTTTCCCTATTAGTTACACCTGCAAAGTGCTCAATGTTGTCTTGTGGGGGCCGTGAACGTGAATACTCGAATTCTTTTACTGCCTTGTCTTTTTCTTACTATATTTCTTCAGAAAGCCGCGAAGGCAGACATTTGCAGTAAAGTTAAAAAAATGACTTTGCTGCGCGATCTCCTCTTCGCAGGAGTTTCTCGTCCACGCAAGTTATAGGATAGAAATCTCTTTTTATTTAAGTTTGCTTTATTTGTTTCCCTTTTTCTTTTGTTTTCCACCGCCACATTAGAACTTTGCCAGCCGCGGATTTGTGGAGTTATGGTGAAACTTTATTTATTCCTCCAATACCAAGCGTCTCTGCAGCTGCAGAACCTTTACTTCAGCACCTTTCATTTATCAATGCTGCGTGACTACACGTGCCAATGTCGGGACAGTTTCGTTTGCTTACTTGCCTTCTGGTTCTTCCTCTCTCTCTTCTTTCTCTCTTTATTTGATTTTGTTTAGTTGATGGGGCTTACAGCTGTGTTGGGTGTTCGCACGGGGACAATAAATAATAATAAAAGATGCATAACAAAATACGCAGGCCTTTCCATTTCAATCTTACAAAAGCAGACTAAAGCGGAAGGTAAATGTCATCGTGCTATTACCATGCACTGGGAGAGCAGAGAAGCAGCCGTTCATGTCTTTGCGCTATAACTGTTTGTAAAAGTAAGGGCAGGTAATTTTAATGTCAGAGACACTTTAATGATAATGATGAGGGGCCAGATAAAAGCAGCCACCGCTTACAAACAGATGTACATTTTGGGGGTGGGGGAGGGGAAGAACTCGTGAGGTACTTTTGTTATGGTTCAACAACCTCCGCAAGTGATGTATTCTTTCTAAAGAAAAAAAATGTAGTGCAAAACAGCACTGGGGCGGACAAGGTGCATTAGACTGGTGCTTGTCTGTACTTGTGTTATTTCTCGCTACACTTTTACATTCAGAAACCATACAACTAGGGCATCATCTGTTCGTTTGAATCGCATAGTAAGCTTTGTCAAGGAACCACTTTTTTGTTTAAGAATTGATTTGAGAATACCAGGCAAGTGTCCACGAAGCTACTTTCTGAAATGCCTTATGCTATTAGCCATCATCTGGTAGTAGTCGTTTTGTCATCAAACCGGTCATCACTGTTGATCTCCGAAACAATTCGATTCACCTCGATTATTTACCACAAGCTTTTACCAATATTCATTTACACGTAAGGAATATAAATTATGGTCAATGAGAAATAACAACGCTGTATACACGTGTACTCTACGTTGTGCAAACAAAAGAGTGGGTACCGGAGAAGTCACAACCTACGTGCATCAAAGGGCTGCACCAATGTGGTCTCGAGGTCTGCCGGTGGCGTGCCTCATATCAGATGCATCCAAAGTCTCACCAGCATGCTAACAAAGTAGTGTACCTACATCACGAAATAGCACTTTGCTATTTCGAGCTAAATGAGTGGAATAAGTAAAGCGCCGCTTATTCTCGATTGTTCAATACCAGTGCTGCTCCGGAAGTGTGAATACTCCTAGAGACCTTTGCAGATTCCACATTACCACAGTAAATTAAAACTACTGCAGAACGTAACCTCCAAGATTCCGCGTTGCCCTACTTATTCGACAGTCCTCCGGACCTTGAATCTGATCTCCCTTTACGCGTTTATCATTACAAACAGTTATGTGAGTTCTTCGCGCCACTTTTTTTTCGAACAAATTGGTCGGCAGCGGGAGAAGCGAGCTGTAAACACACTTTTAAGATAACACAAACCTGACGTCAGGCACTGCGGTCACCGATTCTCTCAGGTTCGACACCACTGCACGGAATCGCCGACCAGCAGGAGCACGATATGCTCGCCCGGGCATGACTCATTCCAGCGCGTGCCATCGCAGAGGAATGTGGGATTCCTGAATGCGGAACGCTTTCACCTCGCACCCCTTCCTCGCCGTGCTTGTGCGTATGCAGCGACGTGCGTTGAGTGTTGGTTCTTTGAACGTTTGTGTGGGTTCTTTTGTTGCCTTCAAAGCCTGGCAGATTCTGTCACTATCATCAGTTTATACAACTCTGTCGCATGGGCTCAAACGTTTCGCGTGAGGCGCTACGGTTTCGAGAAGGAAACAAACGAATCAGTAAAGAAAACCAACGGGCCTCTCTGAAACGAAAGACCATGGTGGCCAGTTATATAGCTTTTATAGAAAGAAAACTAAAACAGTGCGTAGCTGCTAAGCCTGTGGAAAATTTACTATTTTCTTGTGGAAACGTCAACAGTTGTTTATCATGCTTTTTGTGACTGAACAACGCGAACAAGTGCCTATAGGCGAATGCGTTTATTAAGGACCGTGTGTCTGTGACGACGGTGTATGCTCCAGGGCTCTTTTAGGTTCACTATAAATCGTTTATAAACGCTAGTCATGTGCACAGTTAAGATTGCAGCATTAAAAAAAATTATGCATAACAACCGGATGATGCCTGAAACTTTTACGCGCTGATGCGAATTTCACTGTTCTTGAGAACTGTGGGGAGTCATCGAAAGTTACAACTTGTTGCTATATTATTTCATGAGATTGCTACCACTGACGTTTCTTGGCTTAACATTTGTATGCAGGATTTTAAGAATAAGCTGCTGAGGAAAGTCAAATAAAAGTGTAAGGACCCCGACTACCCGGCAGGTAACAGACAACGAATGGGCTTCAACTCATTTCTATGGTACCTGAAGGAGTAGAGCTGCTAGCGTTCATTTGATCTCTTTTGTTTGTTTGTTTGTTTGTTTGTTTGTTTGTTTGTTTGTTTGTTTGTTTGTTTGTTTGTTTGTTTGTTTGTTTGTTTGTTACCGGGCATGCTTTGCAGCAAGTTTCCTTATTAAAAATTTCTTGGGGCGACCCTAATTGCTGGATTTGGTGTCTGTTAGCGGTACTAGCACGTTGACGTTCGCTTACGCTGGTGTATCCCCCAAGTTAACTTCGTGTTTCGCGCGCTGCAGAAGCGGATCTCAGAGGCCACCTATAGAATGAAGCACGTGGTTGAGATCTGCTCCGCCAGGTGCCGCAGTGACTACGGATGCTTACAATTTTTCAATGAACTCAGACCATTAATCTTCACTGAGTACTCTGGGCCTTGTCTTCAATAATATAATGCTCTGATATCTCATGTATCAAATATAACTCCTAACCGTGGATTTCTATTTCTGAGAAGACGCTCTAGGGATCTTCTCAAAAGCGGAAGTACGTGCTCAGTCAGACATGTTTGGGCGGGAAGCGGGAATGTCAGTCAGTCTCGTAGCGCTAAAAAACATGCCTACTTATTTGTGCTCTCAGTTGAATCACTGTCACCTGCAGTCCCACTAGACGAGATAAATAAAGACAAAGCCATCCGTTCTTCTTCGAGGATTGAGTCACAACACATTGTGCCGCAAACTTGACTGCGAATCTGGAGGACTCTTTGTAGAGTTCGCCTGCAGAGAAGGCTTATCGTACATAGACTTAACTCGTCTGAAGCTGCCCCCACCTCGTCGACGAGATGCTCCCCAAGTTCCGGCCGGGAGAGCATGTTTTCCTTCTGATCCCTGAACAACGCCGCCGCCTCGTCGGGGGAGAGCGGCGGCACTTCCTACAAGACCGGAAGGATGCTTGCTCGCGTTGTCCTACCCTCGCAACAACAAGGCGCACAATTTCGATAGAAGAACTGCGTGGTTAGCGAGAATGGGAGAATCCCGACGAGAACACGCACCCCTCGTTTTCCATCCTTCCTGAAAAGAAAGCGGGAATCGGGGATATGAAATAGGGAGAACTAGGATGACGGAGGGGTGCGAATGCAAGAGATGAACATACAGAAGCGTTCCGGTGCTGTCACGAGCAGTCAACATACATGTCAGTCTTCAAAAAGCAGGAAAGTTCGAAAGATGAAAAGTGAAAAAAAAAGGCGGGGGGGAGGTGCGGAAGAAGGGCTGCAGTGCAATAAGTGCTTTCTTACTTCTCCATTCGTGAGCAGAATACTCGTTGAGTCAAGATTGCTTTGCGAAGGCGACTATTTTGCGATTGCGGGGAGCGCTGTTGTGTTTGGTAAAGCTCGGAGCGCTGGTGAACTGTTAGAGCGAGTTCTGTGCGTGTTCACATTAACCGTACTTTATTTTTTACATAACAGCCAGGTTCTTGTATAAGGGAGGGCTTTTTTTTGCTTGCGTAACTTTTAGCAGCCCATGTTTTATAAGATAGATCTGTTCGCTATAGTATCTGTTCGCTATAGCATGCTAAACCAGTGATCGGACCTCGGGCATCGCTTTCATATCACCACTGTCACCGTACACTCTTCTCATCGCACAAACACTCGTGCAAGACAAAATCCGTCCATCCATCGACGTTCCTTGAAAGCACAGAGTATTTTTCTTACACCTTGGCGAGAGCCCAATCGATAATCTTGCTCATAAAATCATAAAAGAAAGTCCATTGATACCACTCCCCCGTGTAGGATATCAGAGTGGATGCGTAAGCTTGCTCCCTCTTTTTTTCCTTCACATCCTTACCCGCCCGACGTAAGGGCTGCATAGACCGCTTGCTTGATTGCTTGTACCACTGTTCTCGCTCTTACCCACAGAGGAGGATTGGCCCAAAAGCCGGTGGTTACTGTACGCATGCAAAACACGTTCATGTAACACCGCTTCCCACCGTGCGGGGTATCGGCACCAACTCCCTTTTTCTTTCTTCCTTTTGTTACGTCATTTTACTGTTCACCAATGCAATGTGTATCTACACATTATTACGCATTTCCGACAATCTCTTCAAATAACTAACGTGGTTGCTTGGGCGAGTTGGTACATATTCCACATAAAAAAAAAACTGCGCCAATAACGAGGGACAAGAAAAGAAGGAGACAGACAGCGGCACTTCAAATAACCTTCACGCTAGCACACTTCCCAGCAGAACAAACGTGCCCATGGCAACGCAAGCACCGCTTGGCGAATTTTATTGTCCGTACTACACTCTACTTTCGCTAAGAGAAGCTGGAGTAAGGCTCCATAAAAAAGAGAGGAATGAAACAAATACTCACAAAAGCGATCGCTTAAAATCAAACCACCGTTAGTGCGAGAACCGAGGCTATTCGGGTAATTTTATGCTTCGCAGATTCGTCTTTGTAATTCACCATTTATATTCACAAATTACTGGAAGTACAAGCAGTTCCCGTTCTAATAAAATAAAAGAGGGTCGGGAATAGAGCGTTATTTTTAAAAATAAGATGCGAGTTTAGAGGTTGAAGAGCGTGAATGTGCGTAATAAAGCAATAGACTGAGACGGGCAAAGAAGGGACGCAATCACAGGACACCCACATCCCCGATCTTCCTGCTTCACCTCTGAGCCTGTGTCGCTTCGTTTGCAGCTTTGAATAAAAATGCATGCGGTTATTTTTATGTCGGTGAGAGTCGTAATTGCACGCACAATGAAATAGATAAAATCTTGTTCAACGGTAATGGAATGCCGTACGCAGCTGCTTGAAAGCGATTTTTTAGTTGTTGCATGACGTGAGATAGCGTGCGCCTCCCGCCTGTACGCATCAGTCTTGGAAGCCATAGTTATTTACAGTGGTTCATTGCAAAGGAATTGGGGAGAGGGTTGTGGATTCGCGCCTCTGAAAAAGAGTTTCTGCAGCAGTGATGGAGACAGAGCAACAGTTCGTAGAGAAAAAACTCACAACTTTACCGCAAAGGTGAAGCAATGAACGTTATAGCAACAAATTGGAAGGTCATGCACAGAATGAAAATCAGATCGAAACGTGCCCCACGTTTCTCACGCACAAACGACACACAAAACGTACTCGCAGGTACAAATGAACGCGAATAAGTGTCTCGGTTGTTACTTCGCTGTGTCTGAAAAGCGCGCTCTTTTTGAACGGAGACTTCGCAACAATTGCAGTGACCTTCGTGCTCCCGGTAACTACAACAGAATCATTCCGGTGAAAGCCCAGGGCCAATCAAGACGTATGATTGTACTCACCGTGAGATAAGCGCACGAATTAGCGTCCACCCTGGTCACGGTCATGCTCCGCGGGGCAAAGTACGCGTGAGAGATGAGAGCGCGTGCCGCCGCGCCGTGACGATGTGGCGACGCGCGCTCATTGCGCCATCTTGCTGGTAGTGCTGGAAACATGACAGTTCCTCCCAAGGTGCCTGTCACCAGCGGTAAGTGGTAGATATAAATAGCTTTTCGTTTGAATGTAGGAGGAGGTGCTCTTTCGAGGTGCTCAGTGGTTAACGCCTCGCACATGCTCATCAGAGGTCCCACGTTTGATTCCACGCGTCACAGTCTTCTTCTAAATTATTTTTCTTTCTTGCGTTTTCGTGTATATAGATATGCATGCATATACAGTGAGTAACGATGACGCCGATGTCGACG
Source organism: Rhipicephalus annulatus (assembly GCA_013436015.1). Lineage (NCBI taxonomy): Eukaryota > Metazoa > Arthropoda > Arachnida > Ixodida > Ixodidae > Rhipicephalus > Rhipicephalus annulatus. Next base: position 101,023 of record WOVY01005129.1, read on the forward strand.
CCGACGCTGGCGGCAAAATCCAGCCGAGAGTGTCCGTATAACTGCTATCACCATAAGCATTGGGGTATGAAGCTGCCGATAAAGGGATCATGGTGGTCCGCAAGGTAACTGTATAGCAATTCTAATCACATGCCTGGTCTGTAATGTATCAAATGTCTGTAATGTGTTAAAAAATAAAAACTTCCTTAACCATTCATTGCATTCCTGTTTGTCATGTTCAATGAATGTGACCAAGACGTCAATATAACCTACTATTATGTCACAACGCTTGGCGTGACTAGCAATAAAGCTCCTGTTATATCTTTTCGCAGGTGTCCTTGGCGTCGTGGTCACCGAGGTGCGGCTCCTGTCGGACAGCAACAAGACGCAGTACGTTCTTCAGGGCGAGGGTGCCACGCTGCTCTGCTTCTTCGTGCTGTCGCCGGGAGAAGACCTGCGCCGCGTCCTCTGGTTCAAGGACGGCGCCGAGGTGTACGTGTGGCGCAAGGGACGCCGTCCGCTGGCGCGCAACCTGTTCGACAAGCGCGTCGACCTGAGCAACCGCTCGCCGTCCTTCATCACTATCCTTAGCGCTCACATGTCGATGCAGGGAAACTACACGTGCAAAGTCGAGACGGATCTGGGAACCTCGCAGAATGATTTTTTTCTCACCGTCATCGTTGGTGCGTAGTACCTCTTTCTTATTTTTTCCCTGTCCCCTTCTTACCCAGTCCCCAGTGCAGGGTAGCCAACCAAACATTTACCTTAACAGCCCTGCCATTCCTCACTATTTACTTGTCTCTCTCGCCCCCTCTCTTTTGAAGAAGCGGGAAATGGTGTTTTCATTTAGTTGAGCCGACGTCATCGCGTCGTCGTAGGTTGTTGTTGTTGTTGTTGTTGTTGTTGTTGTTGTTGTTGATGTTCAACATCTTATCAGTTCACTCTTTCTTACCCTCCTTGTTGGGTGTAGTCAAACAGACGCTGTGCTAGATTGAACAGCCTTTCTGTTCTCTTTTGTTCATGCTCTCTTTTTCTTTATGTTAAAACTTTCGATATGTTACACCACGACACTCTGTAAACATACTTGAGCCAACATAGATCACACTGCACCAAAATACTTTACATTCTGGACGTTTCGTTATTCGGGTGACGTAAGAGTGCGTGAGTAAGTAAGGCGACATGAGAGCGTCATTAAATGCTACTCGAAGCCATAGACGACAAATGAGAACCATTTCCTATCACTGTGAATTTTAAAACCGTGTCATAGGGGGAGCTTTAGACGAGCACCCAGGGAAATGGAAACTTTGGTTTGTGAAAGTCGCCGAATTGTAAAAGGCGAAATGTAAGCCTACGCGCCGAGCGAAGAAACTTTTACTAAGGCATTTACGCTCGGAGGAAAACACCAAAGTGAATTGAAATGCTGCCACACAGCCCGCAAGTTCAGTTTTCAGCCACGTCAGCCGGTTAAAGTTGTCTAAGCTCTCGACGGCTCTCGGGGAGAAGAAAGTCGTTCGTGGATTCAAACTCGTGGAAGTGAATAGGAGTCTTGCTTTTCCAAAAGTTGTATAAGCATATTGCGTCTTAGTTTGTTTGTTTTTTTTCAAAATGAGAAGAGGTAGGATTACAATTTCCGACAGCGTCTAACGTAGGCCATGAGCCTTTGGAAATAACGTTCAATAAAGACCATGCTCAAAACTTATACCATTGATAATAGGAGGCTGACAAGAAGCTTCATTTCACGATGGGTCTACGTGCTAAAGAAAGGATTCTTTGCTGCTCATATACGGACGCTGGAGCGTCGTCTAAATCTCATATCTTGCGCCCCTGTCTACATGCCGACCATCTTGTATCATCGTTATATTTCACAAAGTGTGCTTTTCAAATTTTTTTAAAGGTTCCTTTTCTTTTCATCCATAACGTCTGAAAGTTCATTATTTTGGAAGTACCGAGCTATTCTAACACGAAAGATTCCAGTCTATAACGTTTCATTCTATAACTATTGAATACCGGCAACAGTTATCTAAACAACACTTCACTGTGATGTCATGCAGCTATCGTATTTTTTTTTTCAAAAAAAATCTTTGTGGTAAACTTCGCAAAAATTGCTTCTTGTAGGGACCAAGCACTGACGCTATAACCACTTTGCTTGGCGATGCATGTTTTCATTGATTAGGGAAGTTCTAACTATCATTTCGTATCATGTTAAACTGCCCTTTTATCTATCTTCTCAAGCAAATAACAATTGCGTACGACAGATTGTATGGATGCTTCAGCTAGTGAAATATAAATGCTTCAGCTGAAATTTTGATAACAATAAAGTCAGTGTACGTACACATTCAAGGCCTGTATACCAAAGCTGTAGGATATATTAGCATAAAAAAAGCACTTTTCAGTTTGCATTTCCTGGTTGGTCAACATCTCAAGTATTTTAACAGTGTCCAGGTAAAAATATCATTTATTTATTTATTTATTTATTTATTTATTTATTTATTTATTTATTTATTTGAAGTAGATTAGCTTCCACTTTGCTACCCTTATCTTATTTCACGGAATGTTCCAAAGCTATCCACCATAATGACTTTGACGTGAACCCTCTGCGGTGGCTGATCGATCAGATCATTATTATATTTCTAATCTGCACACGAAGGCATCAGCTTGAGATAGTGTCAAATAATATAAACATTAACACCTACGAAAATTTAGCACTGACAAACGTAATCAGTGTTTAAAAAGTGGCTGAAAAATGACACAGCAAGATAAGAATACTGTTTGCGATATCACACCAAAACAAATGCTGCCAAATACTTTCATTGATGTTACTAAAATTAAATATAGAAAGGCGCCAGCCCAAGTGCTGACGTGATTATGAGCCGTACCGGAGAGAAAGGCTCCACATTAACTTTTATCTCTTCGTGTTCTTTACGTGCAAGTAGAGTGTACTGGAACTGTAGTACAGGTGCCCCCAAAATAAAATTGAGCACGTAAGCTGCGACCAGACTGGGCACAACTGCACGGCAGCGCACTCTATCAGCAGATACGCTGCAGATAGCGAAAGTGCGCTGGCATATCTGGCTGATATTCTCATGCTCGCTTTATCGCCGGTTTCAGTGACGCCGCACTGCTACCATCACTTATCAATAGTGGCAAAAGTTCTGGCATTCTCGGCATTGCACAAAGCACACTCCTCCGAATATTTCTAGCCCCGCCGCGGAGGTCTAGTGGCTAAGGTACTCGGCTGCTGACCCGCAGGTCGCGGTATCAAATCCCGGCTGCGGCGGCTACATTTCCGATGGAGGCGGAAATGTTGTAGGCATGTGTGTTCAGATTCGGGTGCACGTTAAAGAACCCCAGGAGGTCGAAATTTCCGGAGCCCTCCACTACGGCGTCTCTCATAATTTTATGGTGGTTTTGGGACGTTAAACTCCACATATCAATCAAATCAAACCCCACATATCAATCAATCAGTCCGAATATTTCTTCACGGCGCGAGCAAAAAAATGCATAAAGCATCGAGATCGCTCCTGACAAGCAGTGATAGTAGGATCGCTCGAGATGGCGATAAGGTGGCCTTCAGAACATCGGGATGGATTGGCCAGATATGCCGAGGCACTCTCGCTATCTGCAGCGCACCTGCTGATAGGGTGCGCTCGCACGCAGTTGTGCACAACTGTGCCCAGTTTGGGCACCGCTCACATGCCCTGCTTTACTTGTCACACGCTGTACTTTGCTTAATTAATCATCGTACCCTTCGCACCCCAGATTCGTGCAAGGAAGACAGCTGGACGACGTTCTCTGACCGCGTCTCGTGCACGGAGACGGTGGAGCTGGACTGCGGTGGCATGTTCCCCAAACCTTCACCAGCGTGCGGGGTGTACAACGACCAGACGGGTGTGTACCTGAACACGGTGCCGTTCGACCGCGTCGAGCCGGCGGCCAACTCGACGTACGAGGTGCGGCTGCACCGAGTCTTCCAGGTGCGAGACTGGCTCACCTTCCGAAACCTGACCTTCCGCTGCCACATCATCGTCCTCGGCACCGACTGGAGATCCGGTATCACGCACAAGCTATTCGGAGGTAAGCTCGAAGCAGACCCAATTTTTTTCGGTCATCGATAACTGTGGCCATTTCGAAACATCAGTGCTTGGCAGCCATCGATAGTAGATGGGAGACGCGAATTCTTAAAGAACCTTCGCTTGACAGGTGGCTGTCGAGCAATCCCGGGCATTACTAAAGCATGCGGTGGTTCTGTGTGTTAATGCGGATCCTTCCTTGATTTACACCACGTAATTAACGATCGTTATCATGTTTTTCAGTCACTAATCATATCGGGTTCTTTGAATAGAAGATTGTGTGTTCGATATTTGTATATATATATAAGTCTTTTCCGTACAGAAATCTAATGCTTCACCGATAAGGCTAACGCAGGCATAATCGTATGGCATAATTCGGAGCAAGCTTAACTAACATGTACGTCATGTTGCGTGGAAAGTAGGAAGAAAACTACTACTACTACTACTCTTACTACTACTACTACTGCTAATAGTAATATTAATAATAATATCCGGTGTTTAACGACGAAAAACTGCTATGTGATTATGAGAGACGCCGTAGTAGAGAGCTCTGGAAACTTTGATCATCTGGTGCTTTTTAACGTGCACTTACATCGCACAGTACACGGTCATCTACCATTTCTCCTCGATCGCGATGCGACCGCCATGACCGGGATCGAACCCATGGCCTTTGGGTCAGAAGCTGATAACCGTGACCTAACTCGACGAGAAGAAAGCAAGGAAGGAATTAAGGAAAGAATAAAGTAGGGAACAAGCGGAATGAAAAGAGGCTATCCCGTGCTTAGATCGGCTGGCTACCCGGCGCTGAGGAAAAGGGTTAGGAGATAAAATACCAGTTTGCGAAGTATTCAATACCACCTCAATGTCCTGGTTAGTAACAAAACGGCGGAGTACCATAAGCCAGTGCTCGTGCCGTCACTGTCATACTTTATTTGTCCTTTTGCTGATGAGTGTCACGCTCATGTCACTACACAGTCGCCTCACAGTACTACGAACCCACAAGAGCGCAAGTATCATCAATGTTTCAAGTGCCCCTGAGTTGTGGTGCTTGCAGCATAAATGTCGCCGAGTCATTTATAGTGAGACTTCGTATGGTTAGTTTTTTTTAAATCTCGAACTAATGGAAAGTCAAAATTTTGTGTACAATTCCTTTTTGTTTCTTACTTTTAAGAAGCAGTGCCCTAACCACTTGTGTTTATATACACGTAAGCTTGGTAGTGTAAATTCTTTTTTTCTTCTTTTTAACAATTCGGCATTGCAGCAGCCGCAATATTTGAATATGCACCCCAGACGGTGCGAATGAAGGAAACCGATCGTCAGCCTTAACACCACGAATGTATTAAAAGTAAAGCATTAACGAAACGATAGAGAGAGAAGGAAAGAAATGAAGCTAGGACACGGCCTCTCTTTGAAGAAAAACGAAAGGGCTGCATCGAGTTTAAGTTGAGGACGCCGCATACTGTCCTGCCATTATGGCGCTATAGCGCGACGACATGGTAATTTATCTTCATTATTTTCATACTGCATCGTTAGTGCGAGAAACGCTTGCATATGAAATGAATCCGCCAGTAGGTGGATAGCACCCACCTTATTTTTAGATGACCGTTTTCTTCGAGCTCCAAAACGGGCTAGCTTTTTTTAAGTCTACCAAATAGGCTGCGTCGCGCAGCTCCTGACTAAACGATCAGGGGCCGCGGGGGTAAGTTAGGCATATTTTATTAACGATTGCGGCTTCTAAGGAGTCCTAGGCCGGAAGCAAATTACCAAAGCACTTGCACTGAACTCGAAGGATGCATATAATTCATGCATCGGCTTTGTGTTCGACGTGCGCGCTTAAAAAGTTGTGAATAAAATTCTCCTCGCAACATCTTGCTCCAGAACTAGGGCATTAGCATTTAGGCGGAACAACAAAAGATGTTTTTAAATATTGGGTTCTTTATTTTTTTTCATTCGTTTCAGTACGCTCGCGATCTTTATGTGCAAATTTATTAAATCAATTGACTTAATTAGACATGAACTGAAATTGGTATAATTCTATTTTCCGGAAATATAGACAGAGATCGCCGCGTCTGTAAGCCCATAGACGCTGTGAAAAAAACTTTCAGAGCGAGTCTGTCATTTTCATTGTATTTTGGGGGACTTAAAGCCCTTAGGTAAACGTATTGCGCAGATTAAACTTGTGCATTCTACTTCATTCATTCATTAATTCATTCATTCTTTCATTCATTCATTCGGGGCATTTACATGAATGCACTTGTGCAGGAGCATGTCGTTGTCTAACAGCTGGCCTAAGGACAAATTCGCACACAGAATTCAAACCTCTAAAGCTAACCATACAGCCACCAGGGTGGAGTTCCTTCTCAGCAAAAGTTGCCTTGTACGCTTCTTCAAACCAACACGTTGGAGTCACAGTTGGTTAGAGCACTTTTCTATGAATTCAAACACAATGCTAAATTTGTTAGCAGCGATATCATACAGTCATGCTAAACCTGCTAATTCAATCGCCTTAACGAAGTCTAACTGGGCGAGAGTCACCCTTGCCTGACATGATACGTGGTTTTCTAAAGTTGGTTGTGTTGCATAACAACTGCTTCAAACAGCGAAGCTAACACAATATATTGCACTGAAGCCTACTAGTCGCTCAACGAAGCAGATTGAGAATGAAAAGGAGTGCTGTCAGGAGACTCAGTGTGCGTTCCACAATGCGCGAGCGGGCCATCCTCAGTCAAGGATTAATTATCAAGGCCGGCAGGTGGGCATAACAAGGAGCTGTCATCAAGGCTACGTCACAAAAAGCACTGAAGGCCTGCCAGCACACTTAATATACATCTCGCTACTCTGCGCACGTATAATGAAAGACCACAGCGCAAGCCCTCAACGCGGCGCTCCTTCCCACTCTTCCTACGCATTAGTGCACTGACAAATAAGGCTCGTCGTGCTACACTCTGCAAGTTTTGTTGCATAACAGTTGGTTGGCGAAAGAAAGCAAGCTTTACGAAACCGATATTATAGCAACTTAATGAGACCCTTGTCCAGTTTTGTACAGTAAGAAGCGCGTTTTCTTTTTCAAGTAAGGGTGAAGAAAATAAATGGAAATGGATGAAATTACACGCCCAGTATAGTGAAATTCACAAGCTGCATCGGAAAGAAGACTGCTTATCGCATAATCTTTCAGCGAGCATCGACCAAGCGTAAACAATTCAGCTGCAATAGAGACGAATTCGTTTCTTCTTCACCAGCGATTGCAATGTGAGAGATCCTAATCGTATGAAATAATTTTTTGTGCAAGCGCAGATTATTCGTATTGACTCGGTATTTTTGTCTAGCGATCGAACACAATCACAATAGCTATGTATGCACGATCACGCAATTCCTGCCTGTTTCCATTCTCTCCTGAGCTTGCAACTGCACATGCATTGGAAATTAGACCCGAGCATGCTGCATTCATAATCAGACTCACAGTTTTCAGACGCCGTGACGTGATTTGAAAGTATCAGATAGATACTGCAGATTCGAATTAATGAAAACTGTACGCTGTCGTCGATAGAGTCTACGCTTAATGTGATTCCTCCTTGGTTTCTCGCTTTGCTTTTTCGGCGCGCGAGCATTTTCGTGCCATTCAGTGTGATTAGCGTACTACAATGAAGAGAATCTATACCTCCTGCAAAGCATGAATCACGGTCGGTCTGTCCTTGAATCGGAGTGGTCGACTCAACCCTCTCAGTCGGATAGTCGATCACGAACACTTGCGAAGCCAAGCTTTAAAGCAAGGGGTTAATCTCAATGGACTTGTCTCGAAATTTCAAAAAAATATATCGCTGAAACTCCGATTTCGTTGAACCAGAGTAAGTATTTCTGCAATGAATTTACAAAAAGTACACTCCTATAATTGTCAAATAAATTAAGAATTATGATTGGATAAGTTAAGCAAAAGAATTGGCGTAGCTTGCACTAGAGGTGCGATGTTCAAAAAACAGCGGATCTGACGGGCACCCAGGTGGCTCAGACTGGTGTTGTTTTGCTAAGTTTAGGGATTTGTTTCCATTAATGTTCTATTATTTAATTCTTTTTTATTTCTGTTTTTCTGCCTTTTTCCTCTTCACTCCAATGGTTTTCTCTATCTATCTATTTATTCATCTTCATCATCATCATCCTGACTACGTTCACTGCAGGACAAAGGCCTCTCCCATCTTCCGCCAGTTAACCCGGTCCAGTGCTTGCTGCTGCCAATTTATACCCGCAAACTGCTTAATCTCATCTGCCCACCTAACCTTCTGTCTCCCCCTAACCCGCTTCCCTTCTATGGGAATCCAGTTTGTTACCCTTAATGAATGACATTATTCATCTATTTACCTCTTTCTTTAGCGTCTCTCTCTCTCTCTACTTCTCACTTGCTTCTCCTTCACCATTTTCAATCTAGCTCTCACTCTCTCTCGTTTTCCTTTCTTTTGTTCTTTATTTCCTTCTTCTTCTTTCTGCCTTTCTACATCTCTATTTCTTTCTTTCTCATTTTTTCCCCGCTATTTTTACTCTCTTGTCAATCCCTCCTCCTCACTCTCGCTTTTATTTCCCAACCACTCGTTGCACTGTGCTGTACAAGGCTATGCTGTTAGCGTGCCTGCATAGATGAGTGGTTAAAACACTCACATTAAGATCGTAGGTAGTCGACATTGAATCTCGCCTAATGAAGAAACATTTTCCCTACCATTTGTTTCTTTTACTGTCTTCATTTCTTCTTCGTCCTTTTTTCTTCGTCTCTTTCTTTTCCTCCTTCACTGTACTCGTTGTTTCAGCCATCAGAGTTATTGCATTCCGCGCCGGAGAAATCGGCGCACATGTTCTGAGAGTGAAGCAAAAGATTAAAAAAAAACGATGAAGAAAAGAGCGCGTCATTTTCTGCTCACGGCTCACGGACTAAAGGCTGCCCTAAATAGTTCCATTGTTCAAACAGAAGTAAATGGTAAAACAATACAGGTGTGTGTGTGGGGGGTGGTGGTGGAGGGGGGGAGGGGAGGGGTATCCACAATCACTTGTTAGTAGATATTGAGTCATGCTGAACAAATAACTACACAAAAAAAATTCCCTCTCACACAGTTTTGCGATAACATTGAAGCCGCGCGAACGCGAAGTCGCACAGGGCGATCCTGCAAAATTGGAAACTACGGCTCTGTTCGCTTCTGCATGGACGTTACGGCATTTTAAGAAGCGTACTCTAACGGTCCCGAACCCGAATGGTGGTATATATACCACCCATAGTTGCGTGCGACGACCACATTTGGGAACACACACTAACGACACACGAGTCCAACTCTTTACGATACGGGACCATCGCTCTCCGAAGGCTAAGCAACGGTCCAAATTCAAAACTCGGTGTCTGCGTGAATGAGTATCGAAACGGAAGCGAAAGTAAGCGCAACTCTTTTCGTCCCGCTGTGATTTCCCCAATAACGTATAGTGCAAAGCGTTCTTTGACGCTCTCCTATATTGATCTTGAAGCGAAGTATATGGATCAATAAGAACAATGAAACCAACCGCAAGAGAAACGCCGTCGTTGTCTGCAGCAACTCTGTTGCCATCCAGTGGGAAAAACGACAAAAAAAAGTGCTATCGTATGAACCACGAAGGAGCTTCAAATATTAATCCGAAAGCATTCAACAAAGAATGGCTGACTCGACTTGGGAGCAAGTACCTCTTGCACTTTTACCGCAAATGCGTTTTTTTTTTGCCTTTTGCACTCTTTATGCCTAGCTCAATCAAAACGCCGGGAGCTATACTCATTTGTTATTATTATTATAGCTAATGACGAGCGCTTCAATAATTCAGTGATTGCTTTTCCCGCAGTCCTTTTCAGCTCCAGATGACCCTTTGCTACGACCGCCTGCGAGTGAACGGCCGTAATGTTCTCGTCAATTTGGCTTCAAGAAATATGAAACGAAAGCAAATATTCTAAAAACTGCGACGTTTAAAACTATGGGTATTCTACAACGATATTATTTATAACGCGTTCACGCCACTAGAGCTTCGAGCTTCAATGAGGCGAAAGGAGAATAAATGTTATCGGCAGAATACCGCCTAGAGTAAGACATCCATGGTATTATTTATTATACGCGAGTTCTGGCAAAATGGTGAGACATATTGAGGAAAAGACTGCGAGTTCAATGTGACCGTTTTTCAGGAAGATTGCATTTTACGGCGCATTATACTAGTCACGAAACTTAATCTTCAATAAAGAGTAATCTTCAAGAAAATTTGCCTTAAATTTGATGCTTACTAAAAAAATTCTAGTAACAGAAGGATGTTCTTTTAACACTATGTGACCAAAAAAACGTTGCCACGTGAAAGTCGTTGGGCGTAACCTCCTTGGTTTTAGCAAGGTTTAACGAGGGTTTGAACTGGCGGCGGTGAAAGGTGTGAACTAGGCACGAAGCGCAGGGCCGTAAGAGAGTGCGCGCGTGCCGCTCCTCGTAGTCCGGCTGTGCCACCTCTCGTTTGTCCTTGGAATGTCCACTGGATGGCGGTACTTCTATGTGATGAATATATGATGAAAGTTTGCGAGATAGCGGTACTTGGAGTGTTCACTAGATGAACGGACGGATGGACAAACGCACGGACGGGCAAACAGACAGATGCACAGACGGGTGGACGGACGGATGCCCAGATGGATGGATGGACGGACGCATAGACGAATGAATGGACGGAAGCGCGGACAGACTGATGGATGCTTCGCCCCACTCATCAGCACGCGTTCCGTGGATACGCTGTGATTTTTTTTTTCTTTGATCTCTAAAGTTCTATCGCTTTCCGAAAAAAAAATAAAGCACGTATCGCAGAAGAAACAAGTTCGACACAAGAACACCGGCGCTGACTGACTGGTGATCTTGTGCCGTCCTTGTTCTTCTTGTGCTACAGTGCTTCTTCAATAGTAAGGAACCAAGTCCGTCATCAAAACTGTTTACTAACCACATTCCTTCGTTATTTCTTTCTCGACGCTTCCTTCTACATGCGTCGAGAAACTCGTTCGGAACTTTATAATTAGGCCTCGCCACTTTTTGACATCGTGTACGCACGTTCTGTTTGCTTGCGTCTCGAGAGGGAAGACAAAGCACTCTCAGTGTTATCAGGCGCTGCCCGCTGCGGAGAACCGCTGAACGAAGACACTCGACTTCGAGATACAGTTTCTTCTATTCAGGTCTGCTACAGGTGTGATTGATTGATTGATTGATTGATTGATTGATTGATTGATTGATTGATTGATTGATTGATTGATTGATTGATTCAAAACAGAGGCAGGCAAGTAAACTCATTTGGTTTCGTTTTACTTGGACTTCCTTTATTCACAGAGCGTATATTGATTCAAGAAAGATAAACAGCTCAGCCGAAGTAGCTGTCTCGAGTGCGGCGTGAGAAATGACAGTGTGAACGCGTCGAACGACGCGGGCGCGTGGTATACGAAAAAGAAACTGGTGAAACGTGCAAGAGCGCCGATGAAGCCGTTGCCCCCGCCCACGCTGTCGCCGCAGAATTGGCGAAGCAGGGGATCGAATGGGGGCGGGTATACAGGCAAGCTGGCTCGTTAAGGCCAGGAGGTGGCGCTACCCCACACCATCTGCGCTCGTTCCGAAACGACAGGTCTCGACCGCCATCATTCATTCCCTCGCTGTGAGCAGCCGAATCGTTCATTACTCAACGAAGCGAGCTCTCGAGATCCGACCTCAATGATTGTGCTTGAACCGCATTTTCCGCGTCACCTACTCATGCTGGAGTGTACACGTGTACATATTGCGCAACGCGGTTATACAATCCACAAAGATTCAACTTCCTTTCACCACTGAAATTTAGTCCTCCCTTCGGTGCGTGCAGTCGGCTGAAACATTAACTATTGTGCGCAGTGGCGGCTTTTTTGTCTTTCAGTGTCATAGTAGGAAACTAAGTTACAGAAGATTGCTTCGTGGACATGTGCTTTGTGGGCGTGCACTTTTCTGCACCTTATTTTAAACTTAATTCGATCGTGTGGCTAACATATATAAAAACTATCACTCATGCACGATAGCGAAAGATTTGGCCGACTGTATACGGTACTACATGGTACTAATGCGTTCTGATTTCCTTGCATACCGTGACATTTTTTTTTTTTTGAAGCAAGGCCTTCGAAATATGCAGTTTGGCTACAATAATTAGGTAATCATCGCTAACTGCGGAACAGATTGTCCTGAAGTCACCCCGAATGAATTGGATATAAACGATTATCATTAGTAGTAAGTTTCATTATCTCTCATTATCAGTAAGTCTAAGCAGAACGCTTATACCATTTACATGTATTTTTCATAGAATGGTGCGTTTGGAAACGTATATTTCTTGAGCTTACTTGGGCAATTAAACATACCTGCAAATTTTCACGTGATGCGGAATCGCCAACAAGCCCATCTGCAACAACTGCTTCGTTGTTGCAGGAGCGTAATTCATTAATACATTTCAACGTAATATTTATGTACTGTCCGTTCTAACGGCTTCTGTTTATGACACCGCTTTCAGGTTATTTTCCACGCCATGCTTCCACAGCGTCAGTAACTCCTGTGAAACTCTATATTTAGCCCTCGCCACTTCTTGTGTTCGTGTACACACGTTCTGTTTGCTTGAGTTTTGTCTGTGAATGCAAAGCACTTTCAATGTTATCAGGCGCTGTCCGCTGGGGAAAACTGCTGTACAAAGACACCCGACTTCAAGATAATATTTGTACTCACGTTTGTTACCAATGAGCCCTTTGCACGTATGCCCAGGTCTGGAGTGCACCAACAGGTTGAGTGTTTCGGCGGCCAAGACTTCTTCAAGGGTAAACCTTAGCTGATTCGTCAAATGCGGATACTCATACCAGTCTCTAGAACGAACGCGGCGCGACAACTGTGATCGCTTGCTGGTTGCGTGACATTTCTACAGTGGGACTACGCAGGGTTTCTCCAACTCGCGCGTGCATTCTATTGGCCCTATAGCTTACGACTTCGGCCACCATGTAGACTCTCCCGTCGACATTGAACTTTTTGGGGTCGCATGTGTTTCGGAGTGGCATTTACGAATGCATACTCTCATTTCATAGGAATGGCCAACAGTGCGGCATGCAACTCATGCGGCTGTCAGGAGACCACTGAACACATTTTATGCCACTGCACATCTCGACAGACTGAACGACGTGTTCTAGGAGCCAAACTACACTGTACCGAAAGGAAGTACACTGTACCGAGAGGAAGGTCCTCACATCTTGGCCCATGGTTTCGGGCATGCACGAGGCCACTAAAACCTTACTGAGCTACCTGGAGGTGACCGGACTTCACGAGTGTCTACGAACCACCAGCACGAGTTTGTTTTGTGTGTGTTCTCACTAACTGTTCATTACTTTTTCTTTCTTTTTCTAGTTGTTTCTTCTATTATTCCCACTTTTCCCCAAACCCACGTGTAGGGTAGTCAAACAAGCCTAGCTTAGTAAACCTCTGTGCCTTTCGCCTTCGTCTCTCTTGGCCGTAGGCATCCCGCGACGTAGGTGGAGAGAGATGCAGAAATCATTATCACGCGATGACGTCACTGCATGACACCACAGATGGCAAAAATTGGTGACGTCGCGGGGCGTGACGGCATCATCTCATGACGATTGTGACTTGGTCAAAGGTGCCCCCGATCACGGAGGCCATGCAAAGCCACGTTAGGTACAGAAAGCTTTCGCTGTGTGGCGGGGCAAGATAAGTGCATCGACTGAGAACAGGAAGACGGCTTTCGCCTTCGAGTGGCCTTAAGTTAATATATAAAGGACCCTATAAGTTATTAAAAAGAACCAGGAACGCACCCTTGTTCTACTACTTGTCCGAACGTCATACAATGAACCTTAGTGAGAGAGTGAGAGATATATGATGCAGAAAGACAGGAGGTTAGCCGTAGAACAAATGTCTAGTTAGATTTTGTTAATATCTATGGCATATTCCGCACTATTGTTGAATGGTGTTACATATTTTATGTACTACCTGATTAGAAGTCTTCTACAGTTTTTTGTTCTCTCCGGCTTCCTTGCATATCCTCGACTATTCGTCACGCTAAGTACCTCAATAGAGCGCTCGTCTGATCCTTATTAAGTCCGCGGCTACACAAAACCCTCGCGCTAGCGTCTGCTTACCGTTTAATTGGCTCAGTTAGTAAAGCGACCTCCCCGAAAAGGGTATGATCTCAGGTTCAAATTTCGAATCAAGACAAGTTTTTTGTGAACTAGGAGATTTTCTTAAAAATCCTTATATATTTATTTGTAGCTTCACCTCCAAACGGGCAAATGCCAATATTCTTTCTATTTCACGTATCACTTACGAAGCTTGTCACCAAAGCCAGTAATACCTCCCCATTATGAAACCTTGAATTCGCCTTATGATGCGGATGAGCTGTCTCACCAAATCTTCGGAGCAGTGTGCCGGTTTCGCAAAACGGTGCGCATGGTGACATGCTCACGAAGGGTGAATTCAAGCTTCCTTCATTCTATGATTGTTGTTTTAATGCTCTCGTAGCCATTATATGTTATCTTGCGATCAATTGAAGCGTCGTTCTGTAGTTGGTTATCCCATGCTGTATTGCGTGCTTGGCCTCAAACTGGCCCTGCAACACTTTTTCAAGTAGCCACGGAATGGATTTACTAAAAGAGTTTATTGCCTCATGAATTCATCACCGCAATTTTTTTTTAGAATCCGTCCAGTACGAGCGGAGTTTCAATGATTTGTCACACGCTGCAATTGCATAGTCTGTTCTCTTATCCCGCCGAAAGCGCTGGAAGCTAAGCAGGGAGGAATGACAGGTGGGGGGGGGGGGAATACGTGATGCGCGCCTGGCAACCCTGAGCCCTTCTCTCTTCCTTTTTTCCCCGAGTACGCGGCTGTTCATTACGATCGCGCGCACACGCATCGACAAGTTGCGGCCTCCCGCGGCGGCCCCTGGAACGACTGAGGGTGCCATACTCAAATCAGCCAATGGCTGATACAACGGCTGTGACGAGTGATTTTTGAGCTTGTTCCTTCATTTGTCGAGAGAAGAGAAAACAATTTTCAGCTGGCTTTTCAAATTCACTATGAATCCTAGGCCACGTGCTGCGCTATATTATTTGGCTCGCATGCTGTCGGGCAACTCTACTACCGATCGGCAGCGTTTTCTAACCATTCTCAAAAAGTGTTGCTGGGCCCTCTTAACATCCTAACAGAGACTGCCCTTTGTCAAATGTCACAATGGTGGTCACCGCTGTGTTACAGTGGTCACTGTGCTGGGCTGCCGACCCGAAAGACGCCGTTTCAATCACTGCCGCGAAGAACGCATTTTCGATTTGGGTGAAAACGCTCGAGTCCCGCCTACCTCATTTTAGGTGCACGTCAAAAAGTCCGAGATGGTCGAAACTTAGGGTACATGTCGTTATGGTTCGCCTCGTAATTATATCATTGTCTTGGCGCGTGAAACTCCAGGAATTATTATCTGTCAGAAAGGTCACATGTACAGTATTGAAAGCATCGGCTATTCGAAATTTTGCTGTAGAGTGGGTTGAGCAACAGATCCAACCAGTTAAGTTAAAGGGCTGTTAGATATTTCCTTACAGTGGGACGAATCTTTTCATGGCATCCACGATTCTTGTCGGAAGTCATAAACGCAGATGGGCAAAAGTTGAGAAATGAACCGCACAACTTTGACGTGCTCGGTGAGTCGGCCGAGTTAATGGAAAGCAGACTAACTCACGAAGTGTTCCGCTCGATCATGCCCGCATACTGTGTTCACGCATGCGGGCAACGCTGCGGTCATTCGGTACATTTAACGCTTTCGACGAATCGTGCTATATCTTGTTGGCAGAAAGGAGAGGCTGAAAATAGCACTGGGGGTTTTCTGCAGTATAAAATGTTTTACACAGACTGAACAAAAACGCGGAGTGGCACACTTTTGTTCACTATATAGATGGTCATTGTCGTGTTATTGCAAGGGCTGGGTTTAAACGTGACCGTATAAATGGTTCTTTTGAGTAAAACTACTCATGCTCGGCAGCGTATTTGATGGGTCTGAACTAATTGCGCACAAAACTGTGTGTGTGTGCGTGTGTGTGTCAGCCTTCAAGGCAATCACCCCGCCTGGTGCATTGCCCAGCTCATTGAAGGCACTGCACCAGCTCATTTGTAACGTTTGTTATTTTCACGGTTCGACTAACGACACACACACACACACACACACATACATATATATATATATATATATATATACATATATATATATATATATATATATATATATATATATATATATATATATATATCGTACGTCTGGGTGCTCCCATGATCACCTTCTTAACTAGGGGTGGACAAAAATCGATATGGAAGAGCAAGTGCGTTGGGATTATTACTGTGTCATTGTGGCATGAACAACGTGTAAGTCTCGTCGCGTACGTCGTCACAACTATTTCCTGCAGACACGTGTGGCACATACCCGTATACCACAGGCAGTGGCATGCGGGTACGTGCCACAGGTGCTTGACAGCTTATACGTAGCAAGGAACGGCGAGAACAGATATTGCTAATTTAAAAACGAGATCGCAGAAAACCCGACGTCGTCAGCGTTGACCTGAGGAATGGAAAGAATAAACATAGTCGTCCAGCAGGAATCGAACTGAAGCATTCTAAGTGGCAGACAAGTAATCTACCACAAAGCCATGCCAGATCCCTTAACTGCTTCGGAAAAAGCCCCTGTGCAGGTGTAATGCTGGTGCAACAGCAATTGTGGTTGCAGTGCTGCCCATCTCATTTTATAAACATTAGATATTTACTCCAATTATACGGGCCTCACGTGGGCTAGCGTCAGTAGTAGTTAGGTGCCATCCGCTGCAACTTGTCTACGTAGCCCTATCCAGGTCTACCATCCTTGCAAGCACAACTGCTACGTTATATAGGTTATCGCTGCTGGTATTTGTAATACGCATGTCGCTGTTGGCATCGTTAAGTAACTATTAACAACTGGTTATATAAAAACATGCAGCTTTTCAACATACACATCTGTACATACATATTTTTCCATATGTCTAACGACATTTCGTAGCGTCTCGCTCAACAAAAAAATTACCCCACAGTCGCCTTCCATCCACATGCTTCGCATGACATCGAGTTTTAAGGTACGTGGGATATGAATTCTAAGGTTCATGGGATATGCCGAATTTTTCTGATTGTACTCACTCGCTCAAAAATCTAGGCAATCATCCACAGCCAACATCACATAATAAAGCAAGCTACTTACTCTATGTAAAGCCTTAACTTGCGAAGAAGCCAGCTTGAAAAATGAGTGCCACATTCGTCCTGAATATACGGCCCTTCTTCCCAGGCCACTGCTTACGTCATTGCATAGCGAAACATAGTGCGAACACGATGCACAATGTACATAGTAAAAAAATGTAAATGGTTGATCCTTCTGTCATAGGAGTCGGTGTGGCGCGAAAGCGAAACGCATCTTTACAATGTGCGTTGACAAATGAGAGCTTGTACAATGCCCGATGTGGGCCTGTCTGCGTTGATACTTGGTGAAACATCTCCATCGCTACGACTAGCGTCAGTGACCAAGATTAAACCTTGGCTGTGGCCGAAATAGTTGACATAAACCAAGACACAGTGCGCGGTAAATCCTGCATGCGCAAAGTTTGCATCAACAAGCACGTATAGTGAACACACCCGTACTCGATATGAGCTCGTGCAAAGTGTCGTCAATTTAGGAAAACGGCAAGGAGCGCACGTATCGATCATTCCAGCGACTATAGGCGGCGCAGCGGTAGGTCGAAATGGCGAACGAGACGGTGATGTCGCGAGCGTGCATGTCAGCGTCGCAGAGCGCGAAGACGCGTTCATTGGTTCATGACTATAGTGAGTCACTATAGTGAGTCACTATAGTCACTATAGTGAGAGACTGAACTTGCGTGCAGTTTATCACCGTGTGACAGCTTCGGAGCACGGCTACATGGCGCCGCCTGCGTCGCTGGAATGACCGAATAGGAACGCGAGAGTTCACATGTAAGATGTCGGCACCCCATATGACGCGCCATATTATACTCGACCGTCAACGAGTTCTCTCGCCGCTATCAGTGTGCAGCTTGAATCGCTTGTACAGTACGTCGACTTTTCATTTGCCGAGCACAAGTTCGCGCAATAAAGCGTTCTGTGTTTCGCAGTCTCACTGCAGCCTTCTCGAACGTCACAACCACGAAACAATTATAAAATGCAATTAAGCGCGTAAAATTCAACCAGTTTCCTTTCGTGGACACCAACGAAACAACGAAGCTGGTGGCTTTACCTATACTCAGGCTAGCGCACTTCTGTGCTTTGCAAGTATTTTATGTATGTCACTGTTCTTCTTTAAACACGCTTTAATAGACCTTGAAGTGGTAGTCTGGTTTCATCGCATCTTGACCATGCCACTCGTATACACAGGTTTACAAAGAAGCCTTCGTTCAAGATGCCCCGATGTGGGTTGTATCACTGCTGTTCGTAGACAATCTTTGTTAAGCGTTGAGGTGATACTACAGCGACCACCTTTTATCGCCACGATGTGCCACGTTACAGTGGTGGGACTATGCCATTTGTTGGACTAACTGCTGCCTTATTCCTTTTGAGTGGAAGCTGTGTGCAGTGGTATATAACCCATTTGTGTGGCACATGCGGATTTATTAAATGAGTATAGCATTCTGATAGGCTGCAAAGATTTATTAGGTGCATAATTAGTTTGTTTTGCTAACTTTTCCTTCATTTTTAGTGGCCCAGTGGTGAGTATATGATGGGATCTCTGTGGCGCATGCCCATTTATGATGCCTACATGTTTTACCACGGATTCCGGACATGAAAGGCTTGACTAAAAACAGCTAAGCTGTTCATATGAAGATACAACTTCCTTGACCACTGCGTCACGACTTGCGTGCGAGTTTTCGTATATTACTTTTTTGTGCGAGCTAGTACTTGCTTGTCTTTCTCAGCGATATTGTCGCTATCTTGGCCTTTCATCTCCTGCGCGGCTAAAGCTGTTTCCCACGCTGCGTGCAGACGCTGGCTGCCCACCAGAGCCTCCGGAAATCGTGAACGGCTACTACAACGTGAGCGGCGAGGATACCTGCTGGCGCACTCCGTCCGAGGGATCCGTGACGCGCTACTACTGCCTCGAAGGGTTCGAACTGCGGGGTCCTCGGGAACTGGTGTGCCGCAATGGCTCCTGGGTCGTGCCGAGCCCTTTGCTGACGTCGTTAGGACCACAGCAGGTTCCCCCAGCGGGGAGACCATTCAAGAACATCATCTGCGGTTTGTACCGTACTCCTAAGCATTGCAGAGCTTGCGTCTGATGAGCACTTCAAAGGTGTATGAAGCCTACCTGTTTGGGTTGTCTATATGGCGTCGCATTAAGACGCAAGTTCATGGCATCGTATATCTCGTTCGTAAGTGGACCTATCCCGATGCATTGCAAAATCGGGGGAATTCCGAATACTTTCAATGCATCCCCTTCCAGAAGCAGTCAAATCATGTTCGGTGCAAAAAGCCTTCGAGGCGAAGGGGTATGTTGGCGACCATACAATCGGCTGGGAATAAAAAACTGTCTGTCTCCTTTGAGTCATGTAAGATAAAGGCACAAGGAAACATGTCACATCCTTCATGATTAAAAAAGCTAAAAATGAAAGCAGTATTAAGTAAAACAGGAAACTGTCTGGCGTCACCTTTCTTGTTTTATATTTGTCGCTCTTCAATTCAACTTTATCAACGATTTTTCCTCGAATAGACATGTGTTTTATGCAACAGTACATATTAAGGCAGTGGCATTTTATCCGCAATTAACCAACATATGTCCACAGCGCAAGAAAACGAGTAGTTACAGTGTAACTATATGGAAGAAAGGAACATAGACAGGAAAGAGCGCTGTCCTGTTAATGGAGCGCTCTTTCCCCTTCTTGTTTCTTGCTTCCGTAGTTACGCTGTACTATTCATATTTTGTTTGTTTTTTGCACTGTGAAAACATTCTGATTCCAAATCACCAACTAGCCCAGTCTTATCAAGTGACATCGTTACATGGCCGCCGCTCGAGTTATGCACGGTTCACGTTCTTCACGTCAAGTTCTTGCACTGTGGTCTTTAAACAACATACTTAGACGCAATCAAGTAAAACTGCGTTTTTTCTTTCTTCTATTTCAGAAATCAATGGCAAAGCCAAAATAGGATGGAACACTTTGCTCACTGCCATCACGACAACACTGCCTGCCATGATGTGTCTCTATCTGACGTCCTCCTCGACGTAGCACCGTATGTGGCTCGTTGCTGGCTGCCACGGTGAACGGAACAACGTTGAAAGGCGGCTCGAATGCACGGCCGCACGAAACCGGAGTAGAAGAATGCACCACAAACCTGTCGGTTTCTCTCTCTATGGCGCAGCTCGAAAGAAGCCCGCTTCCAAGAGTTTGCTCCAAGGGACATCACCGGGACATCTCCAGGACACCAGGACCTTAGAAACGTCCAAGGGACATCTTTTAAGAGACCTGACCAGCGTCCAAATTATGTGCACAATGTCCCCTTTTTGTGTGCGTGTATTAGCCCTGGTGGACACCAAGGAAGATCACTGCAGTCTTCAATTGTGAATTAGTGCCAGCTGCTTCGTTGAGCCTTCATGCTGCGTTTTTCTACGTATCTGTGTGTTTGCGATGCAAAGCCTTGCCTCCGCACTCCTATGAGTGTTCACACGGAAATGGTGATGGTAAATAACTGCACAATGGGTTTTAGAAACAAGTTCAGGAGCACGTCGAACACAATTAGCTGGCGTCCAATTCCCTTTGTTATTTCAGACATTGCGTGATTATAATTAGAAAACTTTAAACAAGAGAAAACTTCGCTGGTTCGAAAGGAACGTTTTGTAGTTGGGAAGTAAGGCCAACGAAACAGAATCACTCCATTTCTGTCATTTTAATTCTGGTTTCATCTGCTTTCTAGGCTTCAAAATTTGACACGATTGATTGCTTCAGCACGGGAGGGCAGTATAGCGGGTGAATACACCGGAATAAAACGCGCATGCGCGATGGTGTGTTGTCTTGGTTGATAAGAACAGCCAAGACTTCTCCTGCAGTGCATTTATTTTCTGATATAATACGGTCGTCAGCGTTAATCATCAAGAACTGTGTTCCTCTTCGAAAAGATAATCAAGGCATCGCAAGAATATCGCTAAAGACCTATTACTTCGTTCAATCATCGCAAAACGTCGCCACAAGTAACATTCGTCGGTCGCCGGTACAACCTTTCCTGTTACGTCATCTCGATATAGGTTGGCCCTCTGGTGCGCCTCGGCTTTATGCTGCAACTCGTGCACCGTTGGCAGCACTGTATGACTTATTATTTATTTATATATTTATTTATTTTACTTTTTAAGGCATAGCCCCGAAACTTCACGTGCAATAAGAACAGTGTGATTCAAACTCCATGTGATCGATATGCTGTAAAGACGGCCGCGTCTGGACTTGTACGTCAGGGTTGTTGGTCAAGTTAAGTAAGATGTATAGACAAAATGCTCTGAATTTAGGACGTAATGTATACCGTGGAGCTTCGCTTGTTCATGCGACAAACTGTAACAGTCATTAATTATGGGGTATTATGAAGCTACTAAAATTATGAGTTGCTTTCTTGGGATAAATTCAGTGGCAGTTTTCTCTTGGGTAACGGTTTAGTGGAGTGCACGTTTAAAATAGCACTTATACACTTGAAAGTTTAACGCTATAGAATGTCTCTTCTATAGTGTCACTGTTCTTCTTTTGTTTTTTGAGCCTATATTCATAAACAGAACGCTGCTGGTCTCCCCATGAGTGACACGCACGCCAAAGCATGCATAGTTTCAGTTGCTGCGTGTTGGAATATATTGTAGCTATCTCATCTGCTGCTGATGTTCTTCACGACGAACCCCCATGCATCTTCCTGCACAACCCCAACCCAGTCCCTCAACGTAGGTGTTCGTCTCATACTGAAACACGAAGAAGTTACGGCTCGATAAAGTATACGAAGTTCAGCGAAGAACTGAATCTATAGACAGGGAAACGACCGCATGTCAATGACCATT
Source organism: Rhipicephalus annulatus (assembly GCA_013436015.1). Lineage (NCBI taxonomy): Eukaryota > Metazoa > Arthropoda > Arachnida > Ixodida > Ixodidae > Rhipicephalus > Rhipicephalus annulatus. The sequence goes on from WOVY01005129.1 coordinate 123,174, forward strand.
CAACCAAGTATCTGTAGTTCAAAGTAGTCGAGAAACGTTTTGTACTACTCCTCTAGTAGAATAATACGAATGGTGAATCTGACATTGACCCTCATTATGTGGTGATTGTTAATGAACCATGGGACTTCAATAATTAAATGAATGGTGCTCATGTGACATGGGTGGAAAGCCATTCAAGGTTTGGCTCGACCCCCTGGATTCCGAACTGCGCCTGTTGTCCGACTGGCGTAGGTCGACGCATCGCAGTACCAACCCTGTGTACGTGCTCTCCGAAGAAACAAAGACTGTGCCGTAGTGTCATCTCTCCGGTGCTGTGCGCAAGAACACTATATAACAAGGAATTAGAATGTAAAGCGACACAAATACTGCATTTGTGGACTCTCTAAGGTAGTGACTGTCCCATATTAAACGCTGGTCGTGAACCCTAAAGAGATTTCGTAGCCAAGACGCCGTCTCGGGCTGTGTGCTCATGGTGGACAGGTTTGCCATTCTCTCATGGCCTGCCATAAAGTCAAGAAAGGTCCTTCTCTTTTTCACTTTCCTCTATCTCCCTTGCTTCTTTGTTTGTTTGTTTTTGTTCGTTTTTTGACGGACGCGAATGGTTGGTTAGTTGGTTGTTCCTCGGAGTCCTGGCACAGCCCACCGTGGGGGATCGGCCATGAAATGGACGGTATCTCATTTTTGAGATTGAACTGTTTTACCAGCCGGGATATTTTGATAGGGATGTTTAAACAGTGAACAGATTGGTAAACGATCGATTAGAAGTAGAACAAATAGAGGTAATAAAAAGCAAAAACCCAACAAGCTAATATAGTTTGAAATAAAGTGAAGTTGTGTCTCAGCTTAACATTCTATTTGTTTTATTGTCTGTAGAAAATCACATACGGCCTCGCAACCGTTCCTGTGGCTAAATCCCTTTTCAATTGCTTCAAAGAAAAGGATCACCGGAAGGGATAAATTTAAAGCCAACCTACGGAGAGGTATGGAATGGTGCCGAGAGTACAGTAAATTAATTTCCTCTTCCACTGCCTACGCGGTACCTTCTCTCTTCTTCCTCTCATTCACATGAAGCACTGCGTCGTGCTCCCTACCGGACTGCAAAAACCGGGCATTTTTTTTTTCTTCGTCTAACCATAACCATCACCCTTCACATGATGTCACTTCACTTGCTTGTTGTGTTCTCCGCAGTATACGGTGTTGCGTCTGTCTCGGGTACTCCATTTTTCGTATTACTGACCAAACTTGGGGATTGCTGACCAGCCGGCAACAACAGATAAGGGGTCTTTATTATCACCTTATTTTGGGGTCTGGAAAGATCTAATTACCACAAATATTAACAGATATGCACGTATCGTCGTACTCGGTATTTTGCCAGGGATATTCCTAAGCTGCTCTTCGTATAAACTTCTGAGTCAAGCATAAAAACTGGGCTTGATATAAAACCGATACAAAGCGCAACTATGAATGTTCTACGTGCATAAAATACTATTTGAACTGGTGTATAAAGTGTGAGCTCTACAAGAACGAGTCCGCTATAAGAAAAACTTGCGTGGGGGCAGCTTTTTCCCGCTATAAGAAGCATTATACGATGCCCATTCAAATAATTGCTGCGTCTTAAGTCACGGAACCACAATACGATTATGAGAGACGCCGAAATGGAGAGATACAAAAATTTGGGCCACTTGGCGTTTGTTATTGCGCCGAAATGGAGAGATACAAAAATTTGGGCCACTTGGCGTTTGTTATTGCGCACTTAAATCTAATCGCACAGTCAGGGGCATTGGAAGATTTGTTTGTTTTTTTCCTGGGTGGTGGGAGGGGGGCACGGCCCCTTGACTTGAAGGGAGGCCGGGCCGGCAAATGGTCATTTCGCATCCTGTATACTATGGTGAGAAAAAAAATTCTAGGCGATGGGGGGCACGAGTCCTGTGTGCCACCCCCTGCCTGCGCAACTGCACCCGGGCCTCCATCTTTTCGCCTCCATGAAAATGCAGCTGCCATGGCCGGGAATCGATACGTCCACATTCGGGACAGCCGTCGAGTGCCAAAACCACTACATCATCGCGGTTTTTGCTGGTTGGTGCCCGTTCGACAGAAAAAAAAAACGCTTTTTAATGTGTTCTCTAATATGGTTATTTTCTCGAATCCATAGCGTGAGGTGGATTGGGAGGAAAACGTTGTCACATCACAACAGGCAAAGCGTTAATTATGAGTGGACGTGCATGCATATAGGTGATGGATATAAGTGGTGCAGGGTTATCTGGTGCGAAGTCGCGGAATGTAATAAAACTACATTTAACTAGCGTGGTCAAGATCAGAGACCCGTAGAATAAGTGGCGTAGTCGCCCACAAAGCACTTCCAACGTGCCTAAAAGTCGCAAAACGTTAGGCTGCTTCATAAAGGACGACCAAAAAACGTAAGGTAAGTTCGAAGAACATCGGATAATACAGCAGGTAATACCGACCAAGAAGACATTCGCAAGAGCGGCATGTCATTAACGGGAGCTCAGTACTTCACGTATACGCGCTTCCGTTTTCTTGAAAGTCCGCGTGAATCAATGCGATAAGCTCTTCATCACCAGCCGGCATGGGCGTCGGCAGGGAGGTGCGAAAGGAGTGCTTCCCTCCGCAAGCCGCACCAGCAGCCCCCTTCCCACTCCTACAGCCACGATGCAGCATGGGTTCGCGTCTCCCAAGGCAAATTCTGCCGACGCCCAAGCCAGTAAGTGACTGGAAATGTTTTGAGGTCAGTATGCTCCTGAATGAGAAAATAATTTTCCGTTTGGCTCAGTGCCGAGCCTTCAACGTAGACGCCTCCACAAGCAAACTGACATGTTACTGTTCAAACAGGTGATACGACAAGCAAAGCAGTGGCGGTGCAAGTACAGGGAGACTACAGCTAAGTCTAAGAGCACAAGCGTGCGCAGTGTTAGTATTATCCATTGCGGAGGGGGGGGGGGGTGCGAAAGTTCATCGCAGAGCTCCCCTCATTATTGAGTGAATGTGTTGGGCAGATTTTGCACATCTCACTCGTAGCCCCTCCCCCCCCCCCCCCTGCGCACGTCTATTTCTAAATGTATCTCAACATGTCTCCATCAGACATGTCATCGAGTGTGTCGTTTTCAGTGCACTCTTGTCGGCTGAGTTAGGAATATCGGATATGATAAGTAATCTAGTTGCAGAGCCGAGTCCTTGTTTTCTCACGTTGAGTTCTTGGAGATCTTTTTCTCTTTTGGTTTATTTTTGAATCCACAATTACGTGGATGGTATGATTCAATGTGTGGATTAAGTTGGTAGTAGGGCTGTAAAGTTTGGATTCCCACGGGATTGGCTTTCGATCAAGCCACAAAATTGAAGTCTGATTACCATGCAGTACGTTCTACGTTGTCTGATGTTCATCCCACGAATGAAATACCAGGAAAACACTAAACGCTATCATGTGTGTTCATCGAAGAGCCAACAAGTATAGTACATAGAACTCGTTGACTTACCCTGATTCAGGGGCATAGCCAGAAGGCATAGCCTTAAAGAGAGGGATTCAACCATTTTATATGTATGTTCGTGTGTTTGTTTGCATATGCGCGTATATAAATATACTCATATCGAAAGACGTCGGTGTAGCAGCGGTAAGTGAACACTCAAAACCACTGGCTATGCCAGTGCCTTGCGCTGTAAGTACCGTAGTTAGTCATACGGAACGCACTGTGCCACTGTCCCATGTAGAAATGTCACGGCACGGTGTAAGTGACGGAGCGACAGGTGGAAACTATAGATTGAGGTCGTCTTCGACAACGTGACACGAGTGCACAGAATCGCGTATGACATTTGTCTGTTCTACCCTCTTGCAGCTAAAAAAAATTTAAAAATAACGATTGTTTCCACTGCACGTGCTTTTGAATATCCCGCCACAATAAAATGTTGACTAAATCGATTAAAGCACTGTCAACTTCTTAAAAGTGTTTTCAAAATTACAAAAAACAAATTTTTTAAAACCAGTTTTTGTGTGTTTGTCTGTGTTGAAATTTTTTACTGCCAATTTTTTAACCACGGAGGAAGGAAGCGTTTGCTAGTCTTGGCTTGGCTTGAAAACCTTCTTTTCAACAAATAAGAAGATGAAACGAAAGTGCGAAACAAGTTGTCCTTCGTGCTTTGGCAGTTGCTGCGGTTGCTTCTTTGCAGTTGCCGCCAAACACTCTCGCGAGGAGAGGGTGTGACCGTAGGTGCTGCGTGTGTATTTTGTTCTTGCTGTTTTTGTCACTGAGACAAAAGCGAAACGCGAAGCGCAGCTTTGGCTCCCGACGACAGTTGGCCCGCTAGAAATGACGACCTAAACGTTTTAAACGGCCGGGTATCTTGTGCAGTGCGAGCATGACAACCGCCGAAGAATCGAAGCTAGTCGACGCGAAAGTCGTTTTGCTCGGAGCGTTAGGTCAGTTTTGCTTCATTTCTCCGTGAGCTGCTCTGGCGCTCTCTAGCTAACACCTTTGTTTTCCTGGTGACGCGGTGTTTTCTGCTTTGTCTGCTAGTGTGAATGCTCTCTGACCAATCTTAAGGACTTCATTCGCGCGTACATTTTTGCTGTGGAACGTCTGATGGTTCCGTTTACCCACTCGATTAAGTCATCGATACTGCTTAAAGGCAAACGTGTTTGTACGCGAATGCTGCTCGAAACTCCGATGAACAGCATTTCTTCATCCCTCAGCAGCGCTCGAAAGCGGTCTGCTTTATTGATATTGTGTGACAATGAGCCAAGAATGACTAGCTGAAGCACGAAAGACTTTGCTCGGGTAGAGTGCACGCATTCTCGGAGCTGTGATTGTTTTGTAATTTTGTATTTCAATGTTTTCTTACCAGCTGTAAGGAATCCCAACTTGTGTCGATCACAACAGCTCAAAATTGTCCCTCTCTTTAATGAAATTAATAGTACTTTAAATGAATCTCGGGGAAAGCAACAGGTGAATATATGGAGCCAACATTCGACTACAGGACTCGTTTTCTGTCAGGGCGCCCTGACGAAGACAATTTCCCTTATTTAACTTCGTCGTAAAAGCAATTTTTCACGTAGCAGCATTGAGTGATTTTGCAAGCTCAACGTTCTTGTTTTGATTTTCAGGTGTCGGTAAAACGAGCCTCATAACAAGGTATTCTCAAAAGAAATTTATCGGTACAACGTCTCCGACAATAGGGGCATCTTTCACAACGCTTAGAGTGTAAGTGAACCCATTTCAAGTGCTCATAATCAAGAACAGGACACCTCAGTTAAGGTGTCATCAGTGTAGTAAAACATCATGCATAAGACTGCAAAACTATGCGGGCCTTGCATAAAATTGTAACAGTGATTTGCCAAATCATAACTGGAAGAGAGTACCTATTTCTGCTTAAGTATCTGTTTTGAATGTACAGCTCTGATAACATGTTTAATGTGATGGTAAAAAAAGTGCTTGCACTTGCTGTGGCACTGGCATAGCATTTTGCTACAGTAAACGCACATTACATGTTGAGATATGTCACTCTGCTTCCTTATCAATTGCTAATCAAGCTTATAAGCTGCAATATTTTCAGGCTTAAACCACTGTTTGCTTTTGAAGTCTGAGGTCGTGTATTGGTTACGTGAAGTCATAAAGCTGCCTTCATAGATGCCATTAGATTGAAGTAGCTTAACTGCTTTTCTATCTATTCATTTCCCAAAGTTAAGTTCCTGCATGAATCTCACACCATTTGCAATCAATAAGTAATAATAAGGCTGCCTAAGCCACAGTTTTGTATCGATTCGTTTTGCTGTGCCTTTTTTACTATTTTTGAGTGGCAGACATTGCAGCATTGTGGTGGCCTTAGATAGGCCCATAGTAAATATTGTGTGGGAGTGCTCGGCTATTTCTCATTTGAGGAGAGTGTTAAAAATAAAGCAGGTTAGAACTCCCAGTTCTTGAGCATCCTTATCCTTATACTTTTTTACGCTGCCTGCCATCAGCTGTGTTACACTATCTTGATCCAGCTTGAAGTGTAATGATTAAATATTGTCTGTAAATGTTGATTACTTAATTTTCATGCTATGTTTAACCAAAGGCATTTAGCACAAAGGTTAATTATATTTTGGTCTTTCAGCATGGAATGCTTGCTTGTGTGACCTGCTCCTTGTGTTGTAGTACTCCGACTATCTGAATAAAGTCAGGCATTTAGTCTTGAGCGTCTTGTTTTCTTGGTAGTATGCGCAAAAGCTCATGCACAGCTGTCTTGCATAATTGTTGCACCTATTCTGATAACATTAGTTATCGTCATGAGATTTTTTTGGAAAAGATATTGGTTAACTATATTGGTCCTTTTGCTTTCATTCAGATATCGCCAATGGCAGGTGGCACAATCCTGTGCCTTGGCTCGCATTGGTCAAAGAAACACATAATGTGCTGAATGAACCTAATTTGTAAAGCTCATAAGTTAATGTTTTAGGTAATTACTTTATAATTAATGTTGAATTCTTCCAATTGCAGCAAGGGGACCCACGGAGTGGATTCGATCAGAACAGATTCTGAGGATATATTACGTTGTATTTTGATAAATTAAAGTATGTGGTGCCTGTAACGCCTTGTTTTTTTTTTTTACTTAGACTCCTGTGTAAGGTGTCTTTTTGAGACAAGTATTTATTTAATAAAGCTTAAAGCGGTTACTGACGTAAAAATGTTAGCATCACATTTCTTTTTTTTTTTTTCTGGAACATGTTGCTGGAGGCCTGTTAGTCATAACATGGTACGTCGTTTGCTACAGCTTGCGACACATAATAAATTACAGGCTCCTCATTGTCGGCCAGTTTTAGTTTTGATTTAAGAGAGCTCCAAAAACTACAATCTTCCGAGTGAAACTCGCCACCTAGCATGTGAAACTTTCGACCATGTCTGCACACAGAACGATGATGCACTTCTCCACGGTCAGTATCAAGATGTTCAAACTGGAAACGAAACGGCAGTGTCGCCAAACACAAAACTTTCTATGCGTCCGCCGCGGCCACGGACAAGCGAGCAGCTGTCGAGTAATAGATGGTCCGCTGGCAAACACGGTAAAATAAAAATGCCAGCTGTGACGTCAGAACTTGTTGCAGCATGGTTACGTCAGGGAAGTAAGAGTTCAAAGGGTCACCTTTGAGGGTCTCAGCAGCGTGAAGAAGTTGATCGCTCATGCAAACTTAAAAATTAACTTAAAATACCTCCCAAGTTATATTCTCTGTTGATATTTTGCAGATGATATCATCGTGTTTATGGTAGTCGATCCAGCAGGCTATCTCCTCCATCTAGTTTAGTGTCAGGGCCCCTTTAACAGATGGTGTGCCTGACCCATCAGTCTAATTATTTTTGCTTATTGGAGTATATCACAAGTGAAGCTCATGAAGACATCCCTTTTAATCTTCCTTGTTTCTAGACAACATTACTAAGCACCGAATAATATGTTTACTCCTTGTCTCTGGCACTGTTCTTGGTGAAACACTTGCACCTGTCATTGCTTTTCAGCCATTCATCAACAAACATCTGATTTTGTCATCGTTGGTCCCGCAGATATTGACATCATTTGTTGCAAACATGACAACATAAAAGAGGATTATGTATTTAAGCCTTTTTCCATTTCGCTTAGTCTTTCTTTAAGTTTCTTTATTCTTTCCAGAAATGTGGGAACTGCCAAAGTGAGAATACAGCTGTGGGACACAGCAGGCCAAGAGAGATTCAGAGCAATGGTAAAGTTTATTGGTTTAATTCTCGCCTGACAATGTGTGGCAGTTTTAATTCTGTGCCGCATTGTTTGGCAACATTGATTTCATACTAATGACCGCTTGCTTTGAATCAACCCTTCAAAACATGATCGCCATTTTCTATCTTCTTTTTGTCTGTTCCTTGATGGCTTCTTTATTCCTTCTTGTTAACATCCATCATGGATTTTTCAACCATATTTTTTTGCTGCATGTAGAATTAAGGCAACGCCAAGGAGAACCACTTAGCTAGTTTTGCTTGGCAACACGTGCTTTGAAAACTTCATATTTGCAAATTTTTCAGGAAAAGGTGTATTACCTAAACCGAAGGACAAATGTTCCACTTTATTTGTCCTTTTTTTAACTTAGCCCTTACACTTTGATGCCAATCAGTCGGTGTTTTGAGCTCTTGGGACTTACAAAGTATTATCTTCGGATCCTGTGATATACACAGTAGTTCAGAACAACAGAAAGTTAAGCTACGTGGTAGAAATTCATGAAAACAAAAGGCGTGTAAACATGGACAAAAGAAAGAGCGGACAAATCCTGTGACGCTTACATTGCAGTGGCGTTACGGTTATTATGCTGTAACATTGTGGTAGCATTCCCTGTGCATTCACTTGGATTCGTGACCACTTTAAATTATTATAGTCACCTGGTATTCTTTGGAGTCGTGGAGCTATTATAATGAAAGATCAGCTGACTTGCTTGCAGGGCACTATACTCTAACACTTTGTGAGCAAGATCGAGCTACAGAAAAAGGCAACAACAGGAAAGTCCCTAATTGTCTGACCTAATCCAAGCTCGACAATGCTAGCTAATTCATTTAAAAAGCATGGTTGGCTGCAAGTGAATACAATAAAATCAGTGAATACAATAAAAGCTAGTACCTCAGGACTTAATCTAAGTACTTTGAGTGTGGCCCATGGCACGCCGACACATCATATATATAAGCAACACGGAACAAAACAAAAGGAAGTCCCTATCAAACGTTTTGCTTCAAGTTTTGAAATCTGTAACAGGAAGTGTGCACATCCTGACGGTTTTTCGTTTATGAGGCTGGGTTCTCTTTTTTTATTTACTCACTCTGCTATGTATGTGTCTTACCTATATAATAAGATACTTGTAATATCTCTCTATCTCTCTCAGTCTCTTCACCATATTATAAATCTGAAGCAAAACAAATGGCCTTCGTTGTCAAACAGAGGCGTGCTACTGTGAATTTCACAAAACATCTTTTTAATGTTGTTTTTTAATCATTGTCATGGTGTGCTTGGTGTTATAAAATGCTATGGATCAATGTAACGTGCCTCATAATCACAGCATGGTTATGGGATGTGACAGCCCAGAACTGAAATGTTGCTGCTGCTTTTGTAAAGAGTGAAAGTTGAATCTGGTGGCTGTCATCATCTGCTTTTTCAAAGTCACTTATCTATCTCAGTTGTGTTCAGTGCAACAATGTAAGTTGCTGGGGTGATGCATACTCTTAGTGTATATTGAAGTTTATCGAGTGTGACTGTCTATATTAAGTGTTATATTGAGGCTTGTCTATATCAACGAGAAAATTATTTTCTTTTGGGCTTGCAGTGGATCTAGATCTCACTGAAATTTTGTACAGAAATAACATTCTAGCAGTAATATATTTTATGAATATTTCCTCATCTAATTTTTTGGAAAAGAGCCGTCACTACTGTCCAGTGTCATATGCACTTGGTCACTGCAATCCTTTCTCACAAAGGTGGTAGGTGTATGTGCCACTTACAACTTTTGTTGGAGATGTAGAGGCAATCTCGTGAGAAGCAGACAGTGCTTAAACTGCTGCACCACTGCCGTTGTATTCACTGTAACGTTAGCAGGCAAGCTTGAAAAACTAAACCACAAATGAAAATGTTCTGGTGGAGCGGCTGCAACAACAGCCAGTGTAGACTACCCTTCCTCGGACAAATCTCCTCTTCATTCTGACTTCCTATCCAGAGCAGTCTTGGTTACTCTCAGTCACTTGCTAATGCTCCAATAGCATTATCTGAATACACTTTCTCGACATTTCGGACGTGATAGAACTGCAAAAAAAAAATCTGCTTGGGCTAGAAGGAATTCTGATGTTACCATCAACGTGCAGAGCTCGCCCTGTAAGGGAGCCATTTATGCTGTGGTAACGAAAAATATTTTCCAGAGGTGTATGAGTGTTCACTTCATTAACAAAGACAAAATCTATTGGACTGTGTGATTTCTATGCAAAAAATATGAGTGACTGAGAAGACATGAATAAAACAAAGATTTTCAACATTTCTCAGAACACAGAAAGAGTTTGTTGCCACCAAAAACTTGTACTTGCTTCTCAGTTATATGGAACTTTATGCAACCATTTTACGGTTCTTTCAAACATGCAGGCACCTTTGTACTACAGGAAGGCAAATGCTGCCATTGTTGCATACGACATAACTTCTGCCAGCAGCTTTGAAGCCATGAAGCAGTGGGTTTTAGGTAAGAGCCTACCTTTCCAAGCCATCGTTCCAAAAATGTGTCACCATGTTTTATACATCATCTCTGCACAATTTGACACTGACCACTAAGCTTTCCATTCCACTGAAAAGGATTGCATAACATGAAAACTTATTGTCATCCCTTTATCAAATGAATTTTGCATTTCACTACTTTGCCTCCCCCCCCCCTTTTTTTTTCTCGCTCTCTCTTTGAGCTACTAACAGCTTACCACAAAATTATAGTATGTAAAGTGCTGAAAAGTTTTTGGAGTCCACCTCGGTCACACAGTGGTGATAGTGCTCAGTGGCTGACCCAAAGTTCGTAGGTTTGATGCCAGCCGTGGCAGTTTTATTTTCGCTGAGGCGGAACGCTAGAGGCTTGTTTACGGTGTGATGTAAGTGCATGTGAAAGAACACCAGATGGCCGAAATTTCAGGGGCCCTTCACTACAGTGTCTTTCATAATCATATCGTGGTTTTAGGATATAAAATCCCAGATATTTATTATGAAAAAGTTCGTTACCAAAATATAAAAAGTGTTTCCTGACAGCATTCTTTTAGCAAACATATATAACAAAACAACTTTGTATATTAACGATTTCTTCTTCTAAGTGCGTAGCACTTCTGGGGCCCAGCTTGTCCTCCATCCATTTCATGTGGCGTCATCACGTTCACAGTCGGACGCTCGGTGCAGGCCTAAAACGAAACTTGCGATGCTCGAAACCAGGTTACAACAAACTACAAAGTAGGAAATGTTATAACTAACAGAAATAGCTACGAACTAAATTCTACAGTTAACTTAAGATCGCTAAAGCCATTTTGGGAGCCTGCGGCTGACTCCGGTGCCGCCCACTACCTCAGCAGGTGCGTGATTTCTCCTCGCATCAGCACTTTTCTTGCACCCAATCAGCGCACACTCTTTGGCAACTACTCCTGGAAAAACAGCTACGACACCACTCAAATCCGAAGCTGAAGGCTTATTGAGCAACTGCTGTCGACAAGCGTGACAAGCCTAGTAGTGACATCAGCCTGTAGGAGCTGTAGAGCATGAGCGGCGAAAACAGAAGCCCATAATCGATAAACTTCAGACTGCTGCGACTTGTCAGCACAGGCAAGCCAATCTTAATCTCAAGGCAAAGCGAGCACTAGTGGAACACTGTGGTCATTGCCTGAAACAATGGAGCCTCACTGCAATATCAGCCTTGCTGATGATCATTTGCCACTTTACTTTTTCAAGAAGCGTCATCTGATGCCATGCTTGATTATTTAAAAAGCATATTCTTTGTTCTGCATAAGGCATTAGGGCAATCTTGAACGCTGCATGTGCGTAAACAGAGCATGTTCATTTGCTGTTAGAATTCATTGCATTGAGATGTATTAGTGTGCAAAGTACCGTGGGAACTCTCAACTTCAAGTCTCATGCCTTCATTTGTACAGAGTTGAGGAGAAATGTAGAAGAGGCCATTGTCCTGGTTCTGGTGGGCAACAAGTGCGACCTGATGCAGCACCGCGTGGTTCATCGAGAGGTGGCAGAGAAGTACGCCCGAGACGTGGGGGCGTACTTTTCAGAGTGCTCAGCACTCAGCAATGAAGGTAGGTTGCCGCAGCTAATAGCTCATTGCAGTTCTTCATAAAAAGTGTGCCCCCAGGAGGCTGTGCAGGAGGGCCTTATTTAGAACAAGCGAAATTTCATAATCAAATGGCCTTTTTTTTAACAGTCTTTCAGTCAGATTTTGTGATCATAGCTATTGCTGTTTACTTCACCTTTCATCATGTTTGGCAGACGAGGCACCATCGACATCCTTTCTGAGCAGCATAAGACATAATGAAAAGAGTTTTATTTGTTCCCAGTTGAGGTTGAATTACAGCTTCCAAATTGTCGCAACCACCATGTCAGCATTTTCACGACCGAAAAGAGAATTATGGTTATCATAGCTGTGCAGTCATTTCAACAATGCTATTTTGGCATTCTTTCTGTAGCCTTCATTCTATTCGTCAGACCAGCTACTGTTTTTAGTGGCAGCACTGAAGTATATACAGCCTAAAGGCAGTTCATGTATCTAGTTGAATGTAGTTTTCTACATGGCTTACGGTATTATTTTACAGCTCTTCATTTTCCATTTGCAACTATTTCCTTTTGTCGTGAAGTTTCACTGAATTGTAACAGCTCTAGCACCTGCAGTAATAACGAGTGAAAGCTCTAATGTTAAAAAAAAAAGAAAAGCGTGAATTAAGTCAGACCGACTTCCTCTTAATATTTTTCATGACGACATCACATTATTTCTGGTGCATAGCATCAGCCTTCGAGGCAAAACCAAAATTTCTATAACTTTATTGGAAAAAAGTGCATTATTTCATAATCTATCTTCATTCATAAATATAAAGCTACTTATAAACTCATTCTTTGCATTTGAAGAAGAAAATGATGACTGCAAAAATGTTACCACCAATAATGCTAACAGTTGTTAGTTGTATCCTACATTCTTAAAAAAATGCTGCAACACATATTGAAAATAGACGACACTGCTGATGTCTATTCGAGGTGAATTGCACACATCTGCTGAATATTGCAGTACTGCATGCAGCATGGAGTTTATAATTTTGCTTAAAGGCAACCGAAAATTGCTCGCAGTCCTCTCGGCAATCTGCACAGTTCACAGGAGCGATGACATAATCGGTAGGATGGGCACAGCCATTGGGTGATTTCTTGATAACAAGAACATCCTCACGTAATACTCCTCTTCTTTGCTTTAAGATAATGAAATAATAAATGTATATTTCTGTATCTGCAAAGACACTGAAAAAGTATCTAATCTTTGCAGTTCCAGTCTGCAATTCCATAGATTTGTTGGCAATAAGCTCCTTTGGTGAGGTTACTCTATGATTACTTCGAAAGATGTTGCAGCGTCCCTTAGCTGTCCATTGCTACAGTAGAAACAGATACTCAGTATCTGTTTTTGGATATGGGTCGAAAACACAAAATGAGATCGATTACCATACATAGCTCCAATATTGATAACAACACACTCGTATCTTGTTAGCAGTTTATGGGACTTTCAGGACAACGCGCATCAACAAATAAAATGAGGTCCTTGTTTGGGCAACTGGTATACATGTTTTTTTGGCGACATCAAGCAGTCAAGTGTTCCGCACTCCTGTGCTCGCTTATCTGATAATGCGGAAACCATTTTTATTTTGTAAACAGCAGATGTATTGCTGATGCCACCTTGATAGGGGCTATCTGGTTTTCTGGGGCGCTTTGAGTACCTATCCATGAGTGTTTATCTAAACTCTTTCCACTGTCAGTTATCTAAGATCTGTGCGTGTGCAGCCTTTGGGAGCCTTTGTGCAGATGCAAAAGTGTCAAAGTTCGGCATTACGATCGACTTTTTTTTTTTTCCATCTTCTCAAACACTCATGTTCCAGTAGCAAGTCAGTGCACCTTTCTGTGATAGTTGTATCTGTGAATTTTCATTGAATTACAATAGGCATCCGTTTGTTGCACTAGTTATTTCAGTCTCAGCCAAATATTTTGGCTAGTGCCCTTATACTTCTACATGATTAAAGTTATCCCATTCTTTCAATCTCAACGTTAGCGTTCGCCGTATATTTAAAACTCTGAGGGTCACCCTGCAAGTTCCTGTTCAAGCGATTGCAGCATTAATGGTTCCAAAAGCAGCAGCGTCCTACTTCTTTCCAGCTCACGTATAGCTAATGCATCGAACAGACTTCATCTTCCGTTGAGGTAGCGCACATTAAAATAAGCGCAGGAAGAATTCAGCGTGAAAACGGTAGCCCACAATAAATTTTACAGCACTTATTTGATTCTAATGTGGGCTTTTCTTTTATTCTTTTTAGAAAAATTTATCTGATGATTTCTCGGCTGGTGCAATCCAACACGAAATGAGAACCGAACGCCATTCGTAACAATCTAGTTGTAGAGCAGAGCTCTTAAGGTCGAGGTTGGCTGTGTGTTATAGATAGACAATGATCATCATTATGAACTGGCATGGGCCATCTTCGTCCTCTTCGTCATCACTTTCCTGTTCTGCTTCATTATGAGGAGACGTGCACCAATTTTTCGTCCGAATAATGCAGTAACATTATGGGCAAGAGAACGAGAGAAAAAAAGAAAAGAAGACACTGTGATAGGTGAAGTATCATTTGCTGGCCATTTTACCATTAAAAGAACTATCATCATGTATAAATGTCAACATATTCATATGAATAAAATAAACTCTCCAGCCACTTGTAATTCAAAGTTTATTAAGTTAAAATTTAGAAATTAAAAATTGACTCCACGGTTCGAGACCAATTTGGTTCCTTCTTCTGGGGGGACTGTTCGGCCGGCTTTGAAGCTAGTGACTTTTCTTGCTGGTGTCCCCTCTCCATCATTATTCTTCCCGCCATTGTTGTTGCTGCGGTGTTTTTTTCCCCTGGTTCCATAGACTATTCACGTTTTCACGTTGACACTCACTAAGGTCCTAATTGAGCAGTATTTCCAGCCGTTGTTTGGATATGCCAGGACTTAAGAACGGTAAGGTTCTAGTTGAGCAATTAAATCCCAAAGAAGAGTTATTAGTAGAGCTCACAGAATGTAATAATTTACGGATCTTGAAAACCTTCTTCAGAAAACGGGCCAACTGTAAGTGCATGTGGCAAATTTCTAATGGCGAAGATAAAAATGCAATAGACTTCATTATCTGTGCATACCCAGGCATTGTACAGGATGTAGTGGTTAGCAAGATTGGATGCATAGAGCATAGAATGGTAAGAGCTCTTGTTCACTTAGATATAAAAGAAGCATAGGCATAAACTGGTACGCAGAAAACCAATTAATGAGGTAGCGGTGAGAGGGAAAGTACAGAATTAGAAGTTTCGCTACAGAATATATTGGAGCCTCTAAACAAGGTAACTGATGTTAGCATTGACACAATGAACAATAAACTTACTAGTATCATCAAAGAGTTGGCAATGGAAGTTCGAGGTACGGTCACTGGACAGAACACTAGCAAACTATCTCGGGAGACAAAAAATCTTAATATGAGATGACAAACCATGAAAGCCTCAAATGCAACCAACAATATGGAGAGCTAGTGGAGCTTTCGAAGTTGATCAATAGGTGCAAGGTAGCCAATATCAGAAGGTATAACATGGAGAGAATTGAGCAGGCTGTAAAAAGCGGGAGAAGCCTAAAAGCTGCGAGGCAAACTCGTGCATAGGCAAACATCGGATGTATGCACTAAGGGACAAAGAAGACAAAGAAAACAATGTCGTAACCAATAGTAAAGATAGAATAGTTGACGTGGCAGAGGAGTTCTACAGAAAGCTCTACAGAAGCCGAAACAACCAGGATGATATCATGAGAAGCAATAATTGCCCAGAGGAATTTGACGACCTACAAGTAACAACGGGAGAAGTAAGGAAAGCCCTAAAAGGATTGCAAGGAGGCAAAGCCGCTGGTGAGGATCAGGTAACAACGGACCTGCTGAAAGATGGCGGAGAAATTGTGTTAGAAAAACTGGCCACTGTCTCTGTCTCTTGATGGGAAGGATGCCAGAATCTTGGAAGAAGGCCAACATCATTTTAATCCGTAAGAAAGGAGACATCAAGGACTTGAAGAATTACAGGCCGATCAGCTTACTGTCCGTTCTGTACCAACTATATACAAAAATAATAGCTGATAGAATTAAGGCGACATTAGAGCTATATCTACAAAAAGGACAAGCAGGATTTCGTACAGGCTACTACACAAAAGACCATAGTCCTACTATCAATGAGGTAATGGAGAAATGTGCGGAATACATGTTGGAGGCCCGTGTACTCAGAATTGGGTGCACGTTAAAGAACCCCAGGTGGTCGAAATTTGCGGAGCCCTCCACTACGGCGTCTCTCATAATCAAATGGTGGTTTTGGGATGTTAAATCCCACAAATCAATCAATCAATGTGCGGAATACAACCAACCCCTATGCATAGCTTTAATAGATTACGAGAAGGCATTTGACTCAGTTGAGATATCAGCAGGAAGGCAAGCACTATTGAATCGGGCCATCTGTGAACCCTACATAAACATACTGCAAGAAATCTTTCAAGCCGGCATAGTTCTTTATGAAGTGAGCGACAGACTCCCAATAAGGAAAGGTCTAAGGTAGAGACACAATCTCTTCAATGCTATTCACCACATGTGTTACAGGAGGTTTTCAGGGCCCTAGATTGGGAAGAGTAAAGGATAACAGTTAATGGGCAGTATCTTCGTACCCTTCAATTCGCTGATGGCATTGCCGTGATGAGTAACTCAGGTACTCATGATTAGTGTACTGGACATGGAAAGCAGAAAAGTAAGTCTGAAAATTAATATGCACAAAACTAAAGTAATGTGCGACAGTCTCGGCAGAAAACAGCACTTTGCGATATGTGGAGAGATGCTGGAAGTTGTAAAGGAATTTGTCTACTTGGGACACGTAGTAACTGCGGAGCAGAACCATGAGAGTGAAATCACTACAAGAATAAAGATGGGATGGATCACATTCAGCTAGCATTCTCAAATCATGCATGGTAATCTGCCACTAACCGTCAAGAAGAAGGTATATAACAGCTGTATCTTGCCGGTACTTACCTACGGAGCGGAAACATACAGCCGTACACACGGAGATTACAGCACAAAATTTAAAAATGAAACTTCAGCCTTGACTTTCTCCACTAATCATCAACTTATGATATTGAAAGTTATTCATTAGAGCTCTTGGAATGCAGTTTGTCAATCTAAACCAAGTCATTGTTTCTCTTTAGTGTTCCTTTAAAACTGCCCGAAAACTTTTTTTTAGCTCCAAATCTGCTGTGGAGCAGTGTTGCCAATCAATTTTTGGAAAACGCACTATGCCACAGTCAAAATTACACTCGTTTCCCTTGCAGAATCTTTTTACTACTCCTTTCAGGCACGGTGTGTATAGTTGTACACACCAGCTTCAATGGCTCGTCACAAACCGCGTGTTTCCTCAAAAGGCTTGAAACTTGGTGCACACATTCCTACACAATCCTACAACTACCGATCATTTAACTCGTATCAATGCAGAGGATCACTTGCTGGACACACTAGCATGTTCGATGATTGTTCTACGTACCGCATTCCTGGATCAACATCAAAACTTTTTTTCTTCACTTGAAACAAATATAACTAAAAATCTGTGCATTCATTTCGGGCCTAAGAGTCTATTTTCTTATGCAAGTATAGAAACTGACTGATTGCGGAATAATTAAATATGTAGTTACATACTAATTAACTTTTATTACTGAATGGAGGCGGAAATGTCGCAGGCCCGTGTGCTCAGATTTAGGTGCATGGTAAAGAACCCCAGGTGGTCAAAATTTCCGGAGCCCTCCACTACGGCGTCTCTCATAATCATATGGCGGTTTTGGGACGTTAAACTCCACAAATCAATCAACTTTTATTACTGAAGCTCGCTTAAAACAAAGTATGCCATCATTTTCTTTTTCTGATAATGCAACACTGAGTCATGTCATGCGAGTTTGACGCATCTCCGGACAATGCATCATAATATGTGACTGAAAGGGCTACCCTACATTTTACCCTGCACCTAAATATAGCACAGTGTAACAATAAGAAGGTACAAGCTTTACAGTACCACAAGCAGATGTGTAGTGGCAGTGAAGTTTGGTTTGAAAAAGTTTTCAAGAGAGAATAAGGAACTTGAAAGACAGAAAATGGGAAGAGAAAGTGTTCAGGGTAGGGGAAGAGGATTGACTCGCACTTGAGGAAAAGAACTTGGAGACTTATCAGCAAGTGTGCAGTTGGCAGTGTAAGCGATGTGGTAACATAGGACAGTAAGCAAAACTTAAGAGAGGTGGAAAACATCTATTGGATAGCAGCCATGGAAAGAAAGTTGGCTCCGGGCAACCACCAAAACGGTAAAGACAAAGTAAGCAACAGTACACTTCACAATAATGCAGAAGGATATGCTTTGCCGCTTAAAGCGAGATCAGCTTGCCTTTGTACACATAGTTTTAAGGCAAGATTCAGTGCAGAGGAAAAATGAACATGTGCGGGGAACATAGGAAAAGGATGGATCGTGTGAACGTGAATATATGACGCAAGATTCTGCCGTAATGTGATAATAGTAATAGTTGTAATAATAAAATATTGAGCTTGGTAAAGCTTAGTTTACTGCCCCGTCATAAAGGCGATGCTTTTTCATACAACCATCCACTGTCATTGAAAAAACACACATTGTTCCTTACGCACTCACCTAAGATCATGCGAAGGCGAAAACTACCTTCTTTATTGTTTTCATTGATTGCATTGTTCACCCAGGCCTCCAAATATTCTCGTATTATTTCACGTCTGCCTTATGCTGCTGACATGCGAATTGAGACAGTTCCAGCTTTATTCAAAGAAAGATTTTGTTTTTAATGTATTTCGGAATACGTGACATTTCTTAGGGATATCACGTTAACCGTCTACATCTTTCACTGACTGGTGGTTAATAAAAAGCGTAAATTACCCTCTGCCTGATGAAAAAAACGCATTACCGCCCTACTGTTCTACGCTTTCCGAAAAGTTCCGAATACACCGTACAAGTACCCTACGGTTTGCAACCCTGCTCTGGAACATCTTCTGCTCCAAGGATCACTCCAAATCCTAAGCTGGTTGCACCACCCTTGAAGATGCCAGCTCAGTATGTATTTATGGTGTTGAGCCACGTTGGGCAGTGACATTTCTGTGAAATGAAAATCTGCAGAAGGCTAAAACCACACATTTGCAATAAAACAACATGGAGCTCATGACAAAAACATCTTATAGCTCCTCTGCTTAAGCATGGGATAATACAAGGAGGTAATGTTACTTGCCTACAGTAGACAAGTGCGGTGAAGTAAACCTCCCTTGTTGAGAAGGACAGCTCTCCTCGCTGTAGCATGGTCTCTCCACATTTTGTTTTACTTCCACCTTCCCAAAATAAGGAAAGCTCTTTTTTCAAAATATCTGCACTTGAAGACCTGTAAAGAGCATTTAAAGATTTATAGTGCACACTCATTCCTTTTACGAAGCTCAAAGGAGCCCTACAACACTTTTTGAGCGTGGTCAGAAAATGCTGCCGATCGGTAGTCAAGGCTCCCAAGGACACTTGATCCAAATATTGTAGCACAGCACACCGCCTGGAATACACAATGAATTTTCGAAGTCGGCTGAAGATTGCTGTCAGATCTCTCGACAAATGACGCTACAAGCTAAAAAATTTCCAGTCACAGCCATCGCATCAGCCATTGGCTGACTCGAGCATGGCACGCTTGGTCGTTAGTGAAGCCTCCACGGGAGGCCGCGGCTTGTCCACAAGAGCACATGCGATTTCACTGAAAAACTACATAGTCAAAGCAAAATAAAGAGAGAAAAAGTGGTGAAGGTCACGAAGCAGGCGTGACATAGTTTATTTCCCCGTGCCATGTCTCCCTGCTTAGCTTCCAGAAGTTTCGTCTGGACGAGATGAGAGAGAATGCAATTGCAGCGTGTGATAAACCTTTCTATCTCGGCTCGTACCAGACAGATTCTAAGGGTTTTTTGCGGCGGTGAATTCTTGAGACAATAATCTCCTTTAATGAATCCATTCCATGGCTACTTGAAAAAGTGTTGAAGGGCTCTTACGAACTTGGGCATTGTTACAAGTAGCATATATTCAGTAACGTTTCCTTATAATTACCTGATTATTTGCCCGTGTTTAGATGCAGATAGATGTGTTTGTGTTTTGTTGGTACACTGAGTCAAGCACAAAGCCAGTACTTCGATGTGTCACAGATGTTCAGTTGTTTCTACATTGCAGGCATCGACGAAATGTTTCGGCTCCTGGCACTTCGGATCATTGAGTCG
Organism: Rhipicephalus annulatus; assembly: GCA_013436015.1. Classification (NCBI taxonomy): domain Eukaryota; kingdom Metazoa; phylum Arthropoda; class Arachnida; order Ixodida; family Ixodidae; genus Rhipicephalus; species Rhipicephalus annulatus. The sequence goes on from WOVY01005129.1 coordinate 143,266, forward strand.
GAAGAGAAGGCTTCAGCAAGTAGGGAAAACCACGTGGATCCTAACAGTATAGTCACCGATCCTTCGCTTTACGGGTCATTGGACACCTTCACACTGTCAAAAACACTCCGGATAGACCGGCTTTCATCCACTCACGAGGATATCAAGTCGTCATCCAGCTGCTCCTGTTGAAGGACAAATCACAGTAGACAAGGTTTCAGGGCACAAGCTGCTCGCTATCGTTTGCTCCTGTGGGGGAGTTACTCGGGCATTATGTTTTCAATGCCGCTCAGCCAGAAACTAATCATTCCTTTGCTTGCATATTTTTTGTACTTATGAGGACTGTGAGCTAAGTGGCTGTGGCTGCAGGTACTTCCATAGAATGGGCTATGCTGCAGGGACCATGCATAAACCTTTTTTATCCTACTTGACATTTAAGTGTCATTTGGAGCTGGCACCAGATGTCACTGTAGCACTTGTGCTACATTTATGAGTTTTTTTTTATTACTGTTGTGTTTTGTTTTGTTGCGATTCAAGCCAACATTTGACAAGCTTGATGAAAAGGACTTGAGAACGTATTTTTCTAAAAATTCGATCTCTATTTCTTTTATTCTTTCTTTGTTGTTCATCATCGGAGGACATTTTTTGATGGCTGAAGGAAACCAGAAATAAGGTTCCATGTCATGTATTAGTGCACGTTTATAGCAAAGGAACTGGGTTCCTTGTAGAATCAGCTGCGAATAAGAATGCTCACATCATCTTACCTTGGATGTCAGAGTGACAAACTCATTTATTGGTGCCTTACACAATTGTGGAGGGTCTTCACATGAGATGTAGTCATTGTGTGGTCACATAGCTAGCTCAGGCACTTTCACACAGCGGTTAAATTTCTTGATGTGCATTTTACTTTTTGTGTACATTTGATGTGGTCGTTTTCATAAGCATATGGACAATTATTTGCTGTTTTGAAATTCATGGCTTCATTTTACATCATGGTACTTGCATGTAACGTCTCTTTTTTCCACAGCCGAAGGTGCCATTGTTATGGATATAGTCCTTATTATAGGTATATAACATATCTATTAAAGAAATCATAGTGCCTCGTGAAATATTGTACGTTCTTGTAACTTTAATATTTCAAATTCCCCCTTTTAAACATATTTGGTGCAGTTGGCAGCAATCAATCAAGCATGTATATGTTTTATAGATAGAGTTCAAAAAATGTTGCTTGCATTTTACAACTGGAAAAGTCAAAATATTTGGATATGCTCTCTTGCATACAAGTCTGGCATTTGTTGGGTGAATGGTGTCATGCCTGAAGTGCTTAAGCCAGTTGTGCTTCGAACATCTCGAGTGCCATTGTTTTAGGCCAGCAAGCTTTTGGAAAGATGTCTTGATACTGTGGGTATTTTATAATAAAGTTCATGCAGTTAGTTTTCAACTGCTGTTCTGCATATGCATCATCTACTAGCCCTTATTTTAATAAAAATTGACACTGTACATCACATGCTGCACATGCAGGGGGGTTTCTTTCTCTTGACAATACAATTTTTTTAACAATACAAATACAGGCTCTCGTCGTCTTTGCCCATCCACTCTACCTCAGGGCAAGAACGCTTCGCCACAGCAAAAGTGACATTAATGTAATTGAGGTCATTAATGAACAGAAGCTTGTTAACTTCTTATTGACATTGGGGAAAGCTGTAAACCACCGCTATTTCCTATACTTCATTTTGAGAAACAGCAAAACCTGCACGTATTTTGAGATATTGTCTCAATTTTAATGGGGATATTGAAACTGAGCGCGGTGGGTGCTCTCAGCTTCGATATCTTCATTAGATTATGTAATAAATCAAGGTGAGCCCGTGTTGTGTGAGCGTCGAAGCATTTCAATATAGGCACATTTCTCAAACATGCATGCTTCGCATTTATTCTGAACTTGCACATTGTGAACATGTGTATGAGATTCGCATCAATTGATTACCACAGTGCTGGGGCACCTGCCCTATTCTTAGATTCATCCCTGCAATGCCGAATATTCGAGCATTTGTTTTTGCTAGTTTTGGTCATTGGGCTATCGTAAGCGATCACAGCGCCATTCACTTCGTAGTGGGCAGGCGCTTGACCCCCGCCCACATCGCCTTCGAAGATTGTTCGAGAAGGTGCTTTCGCGTGCCGGTATTTGTGCCTACTGTCAGATAAAATGGCTAGCGAAGTTCAAAGAGCGCAGCTAGCAAGTGAAACAGAAGACACCATCTTTGGTAAAATTGTGAGAGGTGACATACCTACCCAGTTTATTTACGAAGATGACAAGGTAAGTAGATGTCCAAACTTCTGACATGTGATCTTGGAGGTCTCTGTAGTGGGGTCCCGCTACGAGAGCACTGCAAGCAATAAGTAGTTGCTCACAATGTTCGATATGCGGGTCGCTGGTGAAAAATGCACTGCTGCAAACCTGTTTTTGGCAGTAGGCCACGCAATCACCTTGTATGTGTAGCATTTGACCGGTGTCTTGCTACCTAAGCCTAACGCCAACCTATCGGATCGGTTGGCTGACTGTTTGTATCATGTCGCACTTTATGACCACAGTAATCGTGTGATCGCGTAGATTGTAGCCGTGACCTTTAGCGGCGTATAATAGCAATGCTATCGTGCCACAAGATGTTCGCATGTGGACATCGGTTTGCCGCATTAATTTTGTCCGCTCAATAGTAAACAACTTGTAAATCCACAGGTGGCCTTTCCGAAGTTATTTGGGTGTTTAGAATGGGCATCGGGTAAATTGAGTAAATTTTGCGCCCCCCGAAACTACACCCTGCTTGCGTTCTCTTGCATACCGGCTTAGGTTCTTATGCACGCTGGCCATTTGGTGACTGTTGCAACTTTCGCGATTTTTGCATGCTGTATCAGCCTTGACTGCATCGTTAAATAAAAGCATGCTTTTGTTCGTTTTCTTTTCTCGCTGTTGTTAAACTGCAAGTGTTTCTGCGCTTAGCGACTGCCCGTTTCCGTAGTGCGCGGTAAACGCGCTTTAAATGAGGATATTTATCCTGAAATTGATTTTTTTTTTTTCAGTGTGTAGCTTTCCACGATATCAACCCCCAGGCCCCTGTGCATTTTTTGGTGATCCCGAGGAAGCCGATTCCGCAGCTTTCCAAGGCAACAGAGGATGATAAGGCTGTAAGTTACACTATACACTGTGGTAAAAAAGGTGCTCTTTAAATGACCCTGAGCACACCTGTCTGCAAAATTAGCTGGTGACTAGGTTCAGTACTTAGCTCGGGAATCTGTTGGGCAGTGAGTTTGTTATTAAGGCAGAGTACTTGGCTGCTAAGTGTGAGAATGGAAAACTGTGCTGTGAAGAAGCCTGTTATGAAGAAGTGCTGTGTTTGGCCCAACTGGCTCTTATAACGCTACAGCGTTAACTTTGTGATGCACGCAACTCCGCTGTTGGCGGGAAACAGTTTTATTGGGGAAAAAAATGAACTCTTTTGCAGAAAGTTATTTTCTCACAAGAAACAAAAAATTGGCAATCTTAGTTCCAAAGATATGAGGTGGTCAGCTTAAGTGGCCTGTAGGAAGGGTCTACAGGTCATTTTTGGTGAAAAGTCGCAAAGTAGTGCTCCTTTCCCGCGGGAGCAAAGTGGGATTGTGTGTAGCGCACATTCACCTCATTCTTGTGGCACATTGCCGTGTCACCTACAGGCAGACAAAAATTAGTGCCTTTTTCCCTCTTCCTCTAACAATCACTATATATATATATATACACACACGCACACATTCTTGAGGACACTTGTATATATATCTTGCAAAACAGCTCCGTTAGAACAATATAAAATATACCATCACCCTTCTAAGGGCCTTCATGCATGCTGGTCACCGCAGGTCATCAACTTCAGTGTCTTGATGCTAAATATACAGGTAGAGTACAGCTTTTCGGTTTTAGATTTCTTGGTATTAGCAACTTCGATGGCATGATGACTGACTGACTTGTCAGCATAATAATGGCAATACGAGTACACTCGCTATGGGCACTTCATTTGTGTTGGCAGACTAAAGGTGATCTGGACAACATGTAATGTCGATAGTAGAAATCGTACAATTCAGGAAAGTTCCAACTTCGACTATATATATTGTGAGGTTCTGACGGCGGTTGGCCAGGAATGCCTTAGAGACGATACTGAGGCACAAAATAACAAGTCTCTGCTCATCCAAGCCGTAGCCACGACGATGATGATATCTTCTTGCTGATGGTGCTCAACGATGTGTCAGCGGCCGCTCAGTGCAAGCTGCTGGCGTGCCATTGTTCATCGTTCGCTTCTGTGGTCGGCGTGCCCGGATCTGTCGCTCCCATATGTGTCGCCAGCCTGCTAAGACCCTTCATGCACTGTGGTCACCCCAGGTTTACCACCAACTTCTTTGAAATGGTGCTCTGTACTGACTGAGTACAGCTCGTCACTTCTAAACACCTTAGTGCTAGCTACTCATTGAACATGCTCTCCTACACTATCAACGTAATAGGAACAGCACATACTAAATATAAAATATATCGCCTACACTATCTAGCACCTGGAGGTTGATAGCAGCCAGTAGAAAGCAAACGTAGCATGCCACATTGAAGCCCAAACAAGGTGAAGAAAAAAAAATAGAGAAAAGGTGTTTGCCTGAGAAGACCACCATGCTGCAAAGAGTTGGAGCTCATTTTGCGGCAATTTGGTGTCGGTGTTGACATTCTTGATTGTGTGCAAAAAATCTTATTTGTGATCAAAATATTTGCACAGTGCAAGACTGAAAAATTGAGAAAGATGCAAATAAAAAATATTAAAATCTTTGGTTAAACTGAGAACTGAACCTAAGGCCGTCTGCATGGCAAGCACGAGTTCTACTGCAGAGCCACGCTATTGCATAAACCTGCTTTAGAAAAGAACTGTATGAATGTCATGAGAAGGTGTCTTCTTAACGCATGTAATATTGCATGGAAGAAGCCCATTACCAAGTGCTCATATTGAATCGTCAGCTGCAAAAGCATCAACAAAATGAGCTTCGTTGAGGCAGTCACGGAGAGCTAAAGGCAGGCTAGCAAATGGGAAGGCGATGTGCACGGGGCCCGATTACGTTATTGTGTTCTACTCTAGAAGGTGACACTGAAGTGTCCTTCAAGTTTTTGCAGATGCTCCAGGCACTCGCTATAAACGACAGGTACTCATCGAATTACGACTTGAAGTATCTTTGATTTGATTTTATCATTTGATGACTCATTTGATCTTATCATTTATTACTTATGCAAATAGTACTTGAAGTCTGTGCAACTATGTCTCATTTAACAATTGTTGAAACTATGCAAGAAATTCGGTCGGCAACATGTATCGCTCCACGCACTCGAGGTTAGCGTTCATTGTTTTAAATGCTCGTGCAAGCAAAGTAAGAGCCCGCACATGAGGTGTCACAACTGGCAGCAAATAATATACCAGAACCAAAAAACGATGAAATACAAGAGATTATCAAACATTTTTGCAACTTGCATGGCAGGGAAGCTACGAGACCCTAGAAACAAAAAATTTTTTTAAACATAATCTCTCCACACGTGTCTCCGTTTATTCTAGAATGCTTTTGGTACCCTGCAAAAAAATGAAACTTTCTTCCTGGTTGCCAAGCCACTCTGTGGGACTTTGAAGCAAGTTCAACGAAACAGACCTCATTTCTTGAGGTGTTCGTTTAAATTGGGAAATAGGCTAAGTCACGGGGGCCAGGTCAGCACGGTCCAACTGTTCGAAAACCACAATTTTAAATGTAAGCCTGGGCAACACAAGACCTGTGAACTGGGGTGTTGTCGTGCAGCAGGGGGACACCTCTTGTCACTAATCCTCAGCATTTTTCCACAACGGCTTTACGCAGTTCTTGAAGAATGTTGTCATAGTATTTGCTTGTAACCGTCCGGCTGTTTTCATGATACTAAATGAGAGAATCCCCTTTGCATTCCAGAAAGCTATTATTATCACTTTCATTCATGGGTGCTTAGTTGTGAACTTTTTCCGTGAAGTAGACCCCATTTGCCTCCACCGCATGGACTGGTGTTCTGTTTCTGTGTCCCAGTGGAACAGCTATGCCTCATTCCTGGTCACAAAGGCAGGAGTGAAAATATTTTGGGACGCCTGAATATATATGAAAGTTCCCTTGATGAATATACGCTGTATTGCCCACCTTGCACTAAGAGCTATCATAGTACCCATCACAATGAGACCTCGAACATAACAAAGACATGGTGAATGATAGTGAAAGCACTGCCATAATAAATGTGCAATTCTTCATTGACTTCAGACATCTTGATTTGGCAATTGTTTATGATGAGGCTATCTGCAGAAGGTGTATTGTACGAATCAGTTGAAGTGTTTGGCCACCCTGACCGTGTGTCGTTTTCCATGTGTACACAGCCATGTTTGAACAAATTGAACCATCAAGTCACTGTAGCATATGATGCACCTTCACTGCCACGCATATTTACTGCACTACCGTGGATTTTATTAGCAGAACTTCCTTGTTTGCACAAAAATTTGATAGCGCTCCAGCTCATGAGCTTGAACCTGGCAGGATGCCATGTTTGACTGAATGATTCAGATTAATTAACAAACTGGAACACTTGATATTCAGGCCTTATTAGGCTGCAGACATGGCCGGCAAAAAAGGTTTAGAGATATCGCTGTTGCATATTTAGTTGTAGCGTAATTGCAAAGCTTTTCGATCTGCCCTCGTGGGACATCATATTCATAGAAGTATAGCAGTTTGTTGTTTCTAAGGCACAAAAGTATTTATGCATTAGGCACAAATGCATTTAGTTCAAGAAGTCTTCCCAACCTTTCTGTCTTCCTCTATGTGATGCATAGTATACCGCGCCTACAACTAAAAACATTTTGCCCAAAAAACGTTGCCATTTTCTCGGTTGTTAGCTTTGTAGAAATTTATAACTTCATTTAATTTAACCCGTGAATATTCTTTGGGTCGACAACTACTGTGTTAATTCATGCTTGCTTGCATTTTTGCCCATGCCCTGACTATTGGTCAGCCATTTGTGTCTTCTCTCAGGAAGATGTGCAAAATATCTATGCGTTGATAATATTAATGAGATACTATCATGCTCAACTGAAGACCTATGTCGAACTCGATGCTCAGTTGGTGGAGCATAAGATGCGTTATTCAGCTCGCATGTTCGCTCCCTGCCCACTGCAAGTTATCTTTTCGTCCACTTTTCATTGTTTACATTCACGTTAAAATTACTCCTAATAACATTCCCTCTACTTTCCTTGGCATTAATATCTGTTAGATCTCATTAATGTTGTGTCTGACTAAGAAAACAGGTCCTTAAATGTACACTTCCTTAATGCATTCATAATGAATTATAGTTTTAATTGTCGTACTCTGCTTGTGCTGTTGCCTCAAAGACTTGATAAGGTACCATACTGAAGGTGAAAGTAGTGGAGCATTTATTGTGACTACGCTTTTCTAGTTTGTTCACGTTAAATGCCAAACCATGCAAAATTTAATTGTTGACTGAACTCATATTGTGCCAATTGTAAATACACCTGAAGTGAACTCTTTCAGGATGGGGTTGGTAATGGCATAGCTGTCTTTTTAGTAGCCTTTAAACAGAGGAGGCAGGCACTTGGTGGTTCTCGCTTTTATGCACGCTTTAAACACGCTGCTCCCATAACGTTTGAGTAAAACATTATTTCTGAGGAAATACCAAAGAGCTGTTCTAAGACATGTCTTCTTGATGCATAACAGACAGGAAGTACTTATGACGGGTTTATTTTGGTGCTTCTTATTGTGAAAATGTTTTATTCTGGATTTCTATGACACTTTCTATTTATTCAAACAGTAGTGTGCATAAAGGCTTCTTCATCCCAACTTTATCTGAAACTCGTCTTATGACAACTAAAGTTCACTCGTAGTTGGTCTTCAATTCAACAACTATGTCAAGTATCAAATGTTTGCTTTTAGGTTGTTTTTTTCCTCAATACTGTTGTTTGTGCATATTCACGTCTTTTCTTTTGTCCTGTCCACTTTTCTAGCTTCTAGGCCACATTTTGTTCGTGGCACAGCAAGTGGCCAAGGAACAAAAACTGGACAAGGGTTTCCGCATTGTGATCAACGACGGTCCTCAGGGTTGCCAGTCCGTCTATCATGTCCACATTCACGTTCTCGGTGGACGTCAGCTTGGCTGGCCTCCAGGCTAACTAGCGTCCATTTCCCGCATGAACCCATGCATAATTTTCAGGCTGCTTATTTCTTTGGTGTGTTCAACTACTTTGCTATAACTTGTGGTGAAAGTCTACACCTGTGTTCAAGGCCCCGGTTTGCAAGTTTGAGTATCAATAAACAAATTGACTTTTTGAGCACCTCTTGCTACTGTTGATTATATTTTGCATGCTAGCACAAAGGTTGCGCATCGAAAGCACAGCCAGAACAGCAAGCACTTCATGGCTGGTGGAAACTGTTGTGAACTTACATTTCTGAGCATTCATATGCAAAATATCGTGGTTAAAATGGATGAGATGTCCAATTTTTGTTCAATTGCACGAATCTGAAGACGTCAGATAATGAGGCATGGGAAGGTTTATGTTTTGAGTATAAATCGTAGATGAGGGAAAACAAATCTGAGGGAAAAGTTGACAGTTGCTTGTATAGGCTTATATGTTGTTCAGATGGCCTCGGTGCATTTTTTTGTGTACGTATAAAGTTTACCTAAAAAGTTTTCGTTTTTGTGTGTTGTGCACTAATGGGTACACACCGAGCTTTTCTGTTTTAGATCTTGCAGAACAGTTAACGAACTATTAGGTAAATGTAAATGTCACTTTTTTTTTTTCCAAATTGTTCCAGGCAACATAGAATAACTTAATATGCACAATATCATTCGCTTTATTGTAAGCTTTTCGGGATGCATCATTGTGTGGCACCTTCTGAAAAGGCATCTCAAGGTGCAAACATGCATCATGAAACGGGAGAGGTTTAATTAATGCACATTAATCCCGTAATATACTCCTTTCGAAGATCTTGATTAGTACACACAAAAACCGTTTTAGATTCGGCACTCTTGGTTTCGAGTAACTCATCTTTCAATGATCAAATCTTTGCTGAGCCAGTGAGCTTGAAGAACGAGAATTATTCCTTCCATTGGTATGAAATTGCCCTATAGATTATCGGGTGTACTACGCTTGATCACTGCTAGCGGTTGTGAATATCTGCATCGGAGAGTGAGCAACCGAACATATTAAACCTAACGGTACTTGAAGTGACAGGTGCGAGGGAGGCACCGCGATTTCGCTACTAACGAAGTTCAAAACGCCAGTTTCACAAGGGGCGCCAGCTGCGGATTTCAATTTGTCCTTCGAAGGCGGCATAGTGCCTTTACGGCCGCGTTCATTGGGAAGGAGGGGGAGTGAAGTCATGCAGTAAGTAACTTGATGTGCCGAGATGGCTCTGATTGCTTGCCTGTCAAGCCACGGGGGCATCGCGCGACGCGAACAACAAAAAAATAATGCGACGCGGTGGCAGCAGATGCGAGCTTTACGCCACATCCGCCGGAAACTCGCCGTCCCCTCCGCCTTTTCCCCTCTCCCGGAGCAACACATCGATCCCGCTTCAAGCCCGCTTGTCAGTTGGGGCCAACATGGCGGTGGACTTCACGGCCATTTTCAAAATCCTCGTCCTGGGAGACAGCAATGTGGGCAAGACGTGCATCGTTCACCGATTCTGTGACGAGCGCTTCTACGACACCTATATATCCACCATCGGTGAGTCTCCCGTCGTCCGCGCGGTGTCCCCAATTTTTTCTTCCTGCCCTGTAAATTGGTCTTCTCCCGAGAGCTTTCGAGTTGTGTGGAGAAAGCCCGGAGATAGGGTCGACGACTCGGAACCGTATTTCCGCCTTTCGGGGTGCGCCTATTTTCGCTTCGCAGTGCACCGGTTTAATTTAGACCCAAAGCCTCCCGCTGAAGTAGCTCTGCGACGGCTCAAGCCGAACCTGTTGAGCTGGGTTCGCGTTTTTCACGCAAAACATCTGTGTTCGCGGCGAAAGCGTGCGGCTATCGCTACGCGGAAGCTTTTAATACGCTTCGGAAGTGACGCCTGTAATAAATCTCGGCGTCGGATACTGATTAAGTCGGCCCGTATTCAACGAGACTGAAACGCACATGTGGAGACGGTCCGTTACTCCTTGCCGTGCGCGCTGTGTGAAGAATACAATGCGGACGATGAGTCATCGCTGGGCCGGTGCCGTTCGAAACGGTGTACGTGTGGACACCCGATAGAGCGGTGCAGCGCGCGGCATTTCTGCAAAGGTCCGGTGCGCATCGGGGAATTCCCCCCTCTCCGTTTTGTAGAACCACATTGATTTCCACCGTACATTCGCTTTTCTTCGTGTAGAAGTCCTTTTAATCGCTTTGGACGGTCGGTGTGTACGCAATTGCGTGCCAACTGTGCACTTACGAACTGTCCAGCTGTTCTTCTTGCGGCGCTTGGAGGCGGGTCTTCCAAGGTCGTAGCTGTTGTTGAACGTGAAGTTTTTATATCCTCCAATCGTAGTAGCGTCGAGACGACTTAGGTCGCGCGGTAATGCCATTTTATCGCTGCTGCGCGTGGGAAGGAACCATTTTGTTCTGAGCAGCGCTTGCTTGCGACAGTAACCCGGCCGTGTCAATGTTCGGGCCGCTGTTTGGGTGAATTAAGCAACGATACGCAAAGGTTGCGCAGCGCGCGCCAATTAAAGGCATTCGCTGCATTCTATGGAAACATTTGTTTGTTTGACTTACTCGGCTGGCAGTTTGTCCATTGTTGTCGAGTCTGGAAGGCGCTATGCGCTTGTTACACATATGTCGAAGGGATTAACGTATTTTGTCTAAAGGATGACAGACATATATATGTTTGTGTCGGTGCAGTACAATAAGTCAGGTTGTACGTTTACTTATTAGTAGGTAACCTGTCTGTAGCGTAACCAGTATGTTTTTTTTTTTTTTGGCGGGCGGGGGGGGGGGGCATGTTTGACATGTATCAGGTGACGGTCGATGTCAACCCCCTCCATCTCCCTGGATATGCCGCAGATATAGCTATACATTCACATTGGACGAAGGGCATAGTTTCAAATATGCTAAATTGTGACTGCATGTAGTTTAGTATTCCGGATATGAATGTTAACGCTCCGACCAGAAACTTGTCAGCCACAGTCGACAGATCCATCGGTGCTAAAACAGATCTTGTAGCTAAATAAAAGGAACGCGCTACTGTACTCCTAATGGTCATATGACACTTCAAGAAATCCCTATTCGCAGCTGCGCTTTATGTTGCGTGCACGTCAAATGAATTGGTCTGACGTTATATGTGCCTTATACACAGAGATGGACTGAAGCCATCTGTCATTTGATAGATTTGGAAATTGGGAGCTTGAAGATTTCGAGCACATTGTCGGAAAAGCTAGTTATACACTTAACACATGGCTAACTTCATAGATGGGCGATGCCATCATTTCATTGCAGTATGGCCAAGGCCGTTGCCAGAATTTTCAATTTTTTCAGCCGGGGGGAGGGGGGTCAACTCTACTTTATGTCGGTACGGGCGTTTGCATGTGTGTACATATACACTTATTAAATTGAAAAAAAAAATATAAGGTAGGAAATTGTCACCCCTCCACCCTTTTCCCATCGCTTGCTGCGCCAGTTCAGCGTATTATGTACCCTGTTAAGCATTTGTGCAAATGGATTTGATGCGTTCCTCTGTGGCTCTTGTGCGCGTCGCTTCATACGCATAAGAATTGATTGATCGATCGATTGATTCACCGCTCTGTCTCCCATGTGTCTGACATTAACAAACAATTCACCGTTGCGGTGGTACGATTAGACAGGGCATCGTGGATAGTCGTGGTATTGTGTTGAAAAAATTTGTTGTCTGTTGTCACGGGCCACCTTCATTTCATCACGGAAACGGGTCTGCTAGGCCAACTAACCCACAACAATCGCCGTCTCACAAACACAGGAAAAAAGAGACCGCATTACTTTTAAAAAAATGAAATTACAGAGGACACGTAGCGTGAGAGAACCGAATGTGACCGCGCACCGCGAGCTTTGTCTAGCGACCCGCAGCTGCAATGTGATCGGTGTGTGTGTGTGTGTCGGCGTGCGTGCGTGCATGAGTGCGCGCTGGGGTATTATACACCTAAAGAAACAGACAAGTGACCAAAGAGAAGGCCAAACATACACAAATCGGGCGCTATCTCGCTAGCGCAGACAAAACGTGTTTCTGACACCGGAGTCGAACTAAGCAAACAATGCGCTCGTCTGCGAAGTCCCACGGCAGCGATGCCGCAGCAGCTGCAAGCCGGCTATCGTGCAGACAGCATTCTGTTTCCTTGGTTCCCCTCGCGATGGCTCACGCATTTCTCACCTGGATTCTCTTATTTCATTCATTTCTTTCATTCTTGGTGCGTTTCTTCTCTCTTCCATCCTCCAAATGAAACCTGAGGTGTGACGTGAGTTGGCGCGTCATTTTCCAGCACGCGGTTAAGTGAGGAACGGACGGAATCAGGGTGAATGAGTAACAAATCGTTGTCGCACATAGCTTCCTCATTTACCTTACTTGTTTCGATTCGCTTCGTATGAAATGCCGAGGCGGCAACGTCTTAAACGACATATTTCCCGAAAACCGATAGTATAAAGAGACATATATACAAGAAGGAAAAGAACTTGGCGAATAATTGTCGAGGAGCAGCCGGAGTCAGGGTCGCTGAACAAACGAGGCGACTTGCATTGACAGAACGTGATGGGTGTCGTCGTTTACGTTGTTAGCGCACATCCTTCGCTTCTTTTCTGCACCGAATTCGATTCCCTTTCTTCTATTTAACCCAGCTCGGAGAAAAGAGCTTACGCGCGAACGACGTAGTCGCTGACACCCACGCTTACACCCTTGTTGCTTTCACATCGAGGGAGCTGTCAGGATCGCTTCACACACATGATAAGGGTGAAACTGCATGCACGAAATTAAGTTTCGGTGATCTAAGCTGACGGAAAAGGAAATCAAGTGAAACTAACCCGTGTAGTGTACCCTCTGTATAGTGTGCGAAAGCGTTGCCTAACACGACCTTGTCCGCCTCGGCGGTACAGTGGAGTTCGTTTGCTGACCCGCAGTTCGATGGTTCGATACCGGCCGTGCCGGTGCAGTTCGATTGATGTGCAATAGCAGGTGCCCATGTACTGCGCGATCTTGGTGCACACTAAAGGACACCGGGTGGTTGCGAATTCCGGAGCTCTTCATTACTACGTGCCTGATAATCATATCATGTTCTAGAATGTACAAACGCATATCACTGCTAATTTAGTCACAATGTATAACAACGAACCGACTACATCAACCTACGTTATACAACATCAGCCAGTCATTTAGCCCACTTATGGCGACACTAGCGCGAAATGCTCACGACACTGTCAAAATTTCGCCATATTGTCACAATTCTGTAGTGGCGGTATTTTAAGCCAGTCGGAGTATCAGCTTCCTGGACTAATCAGCGTTAACTAGAGGACTAATTTGTCAACATGACAGCACACGGCATCGCCCAGAATAACAGCACACACTGTGATCGACTGCTGACTCGAAGGTCGCAGCACCGAATCCCGGCCGAGTTTTCGATTGAAGTGAAAATACTTTAGGTTCGCGTGCTTAAATAAAGGTGAACGTTAACGAACGTGCACTTGCGCACGCACGTCGAAATTTCCGGAGCCTTCCATTACTGTGTTCATGATCATATAGTGTTTTTTGGGACGCTTAACATCAACAGTTATAATATATTGACCCGCCACGGTGGTCTAGCGGCTAAGGCACTCGGCTGCTGACCGGCAGGTCGCGGGATCGAATCCCGGCCGTGCCGGCCGCATTTTCGATAGAGGCGGAAATACTTGAGGCCCGTTTGCTTAGATTTAGGTGCACGTTAAGAAACCCCCGGTTGGTCGAAATTTCCAGAGCTCTCCACTACGCGGCGTCTCTCATAATCATATGGTTGTTTTGGGACGTTAAAACCCACCAATTATTACATTATAGAACTCTAACATATTATAGCAACCTATAGATTCTCCATGTGTAAGCCAACAGTAATCATTTAGTTATATTTACCATCATAAAAAATTGATTCGACAGTACCCAATACTTGTTAAAACCAATCACCGCTAGGTGACATTGGCTATCATCTGTGGCCAACACCGGACGATGCTCATAATGCCTGTTGTAGACGAGTCAATACGGCAGGCCAAAGTGAACCACCCCTCGCCTTTCACAAATCGCGTATCTAAGCTAAGATGGGATAATCTAACATGAACGGGGGGAGGGGGGGGAAACGTTATCGTTCTTATTGAATTGCTTGTTGTTTAATATAAACGATGATTGTCAAAGGTATCGCCACTCACGTGGCACCCATCGGCAGCTATTGATATTGGTTCTTGGCAGAACGTGTTTACGGTTGGCTAAATGGGGATAGAGTAAGAGGGCGCGCCTCCTGCGACTTGTCCTTTATCGGCAGACATATGCCGTGGGGCATTCTATTCGCTGCAGAAAACATCGTGTAAGCACAGACGCCCTTTAAATTTAAAGGAAAGAGCAAACAAAAAATGGAGAAGGAGAAAACCGCGAAGTCGGCGAACACGCAGCCGGCGCCAAGCAGGCTTAAGCCGAACAATAAAACCACATCTGTGATGGTTAATCAAAGCCGCGCAGTGAGCGCCCTCCATGATTTTTTTAATGAACACATATCCAATGAACTGTCTGCAGTTCATATAATACCTTGCCGCTATTTTTGCGTACTCTATCAGCAATGTGATGATCCCGATATATGAACTAAACTATGACCATACATACTGCGCTCATTCATGCATTATAAGCCCTATAATGTATATAGTATGTACACAGTGCCTTTGATTAGTTTCTTTTCCTGTTTTATTCTTAATTTTTCTTGTTTGTGGGTTTATCCCGTACATTACTGCCATGCCATGTTGGGATAGCCGGCTCTTGCGTGGCCTATACCTTCCCATATTCTGCCAAATATAAATAAAATACGAAGGTTATGAGAAAAAAATCAATTGTTCTGGGGGGCAAGTTTCTAGGAACGCGCCCAACTAAAGATCTCCAATAGCTCGTACAGCAGTTGAAGCTAGAAAGTACAGCGCGTTCTGATCAAATTGGCGGAGGCTATGATGTCTATGGCCCCAAGCCGTGCATGATTTTCCGCACTCAGACCTCGGCTGCGCTATACTGACGACCGTTATTTTACCATTATTCATTCTAAATGACGATGTGACACTATATATTTCATTTCAAAGGCGCTTATCTGTAATTCCGCAACCTGTATGCGCATAATAGATATTATTGCACACAGTTGGTTCATTTTGGTATCCTTCATTATTGCCTTCAAGTGGCGCAAAAATAATTGATGGCAATAATAATAATGATAATAATAATAATAATAATAACGATGATGTTGATGATGATGACATAACGAAACGTAAGGGATAAGTGTGAATTAGGTTAAGCAGGATGTTAATTATGGCAATGAAGTATGCAATCCCAGTTAACTTTCTGTACAGAAGCGCGCCGCAGGAGCGACAGAAATGGAAGACAAAATGCACAACAAAGGCAGCTCTGTCGTGTGTTCGTACGAGCTCGCCCAGCGAGCGAATCAAGCGAGCTGACGCGCTGCTGGAGTAAGCACTGCTATACGCTGATAAAACAATATTCCCCGCGAGCCCCGTCCGGGAAATTTCCTTGGTTAGCCCAATTCATTAAATGAAGTACCCCCAGCATGAGCCCGTCTCACTTGGCGTATTTATTTCCTTCATTCTTTCCCGCTTATTTTGTACCCCCCTTTTTTTATCCCTCTTTTATTTACTCATTGTTCCTTCTCCTGAGCTGCGCACCAAAGCTTCTTTCGAGCATAGCTTTAATATATTTTTTTCTTTTATGGGCGAAAGCCATTGCTCCATCTTTGTCTTCGCAGCATGCTTGTGTACTGTATGCATACATAATAGGAAGTATGTGCTGGGTACCCCAAGCTGCCTGCGTACGAGTGCTCTCGCGTTCCTCTATATTCTCCACAGGTGCAGCTGGGAACACAAAGCAACGCAAGAACGTGCGTACTCAGGCAACTTGGGGTACCCAGCACTAATACTCTCTAATTTTACGCGATATGTCACTGATGGAGCCAGAGGGATGAAGGGGCAAGTTTGGACGCCCTCTCCCCACCCCTGTTCGAAATGTTTCGATTTTGCATCCGTATATACTTGTACGCGTGCAGACGCACGCACGAACATACGTTAAGTATAGTTGAGCCCCCACTCCAACCCAGCTCCTCAAAAACAATTTCTGGCTGCGCCGTGGCAGTATTGTCCGCTCTTTTCCAGTCTTCTCAGTCGCAAGCCACTGAGCCTAATTGTGAATAGACATTAATTCCTCTTTTGCCTGACGAGTAATAAACGAGGAGTAAACGCCTGCAGATAACAATTAAGGTGCCGTTGATTCGAATCTGTTTTCATTAAAAACGTGAGATGTCTCATTAAGCACTGAGTTCGCGTTTAATGACTTTGTAAAAACAGGGACTTGTTAGAAGATGCGTAAGTGATCACCTTATACAATCTTGCCTTTTCTTTCGGGATTCTTGCAGGGCCTCGGGGTAAAGATGACGTGTATTTCACGCATTCATTTACAGTGTCGGCGGGTCAGCCTGTGCGAAACAGCTCTGGTGAAGAAGCAGCATTAAATTAGGCCTCATATTTACTACCTATGGGGCACTGTTTGCATTTCTATGTTTTTTACAGTCCTATTTTATATCCCAAAATATCATTTATTTATTTACTTACTTATTTATTTATATTTAAAGGAAAGTTGGATTTATATACAGGAAATAACGCCACAAGTAGATCGTTTCGACGATCATTTTTCGTATGATCATTTCATGCTCTGTTCATGAGTATTCATTCTGCTCAATAAGAAAAGGGTAAAAAAGTTGGGAGAATTCGTTCAATCGGGAAAATGAAGCGAAGATTGGCTTTTACGTTCGTGACGCACTGATTTCATTCATTCATTTTCTTTATTTCTTTTCTTTCTTATTTCTTTTCTTTCTTTATTTCTTTATTTAATTTCTTTCTTTCCGTCGCATTGCGCGATGCTCCCTCCAAACCGTTTTCTTTCTCCGTGCCTGGAATAGGACCTTTAATCAACGTACCCAGTAGCAGCATGGCACTCTCAGTTTGCTTACAGGAAGACCCCGTGTGGTGGTCTAGCGGCTAAAGAACTTGGCTGCTGACCCGTGAACGCGGGATCGAAACCGTCTGCGGCGACTGCATTTTCGATGGAGGTGAAAACGCTATAGGCCCGTGTGCTCAGATTTGGGTGCACGTAAAGAACCCCAGGTGGTAGAAATTTCCGGAGCCCGCCACTACGGCGTTTCTCATAGTCCATATCGTGCTTTTGGGATGATAAACCCTGCATATCAATCATTCAATCAAACCAATCAGTTTGCTGCAGGAAAGAACGCTGCAATTCTTTCAATGGGAATGGCAATGCGAATTCGCAAGTCACTGCGATAAAAAATTTGGGGACCCTTATGCTGTGTTTTTAAGAGTTGAAAGCGATAGCGATATTCTGTTCCTATATATTGTGCGTACTTCTGGCATCTTTCGAATTTGCT
Source organism: Rhipicephalus annulatus (assembly GCA_013436015.1). Taxonomy (NCBI): domain Eukaryota; kingdom Metazoa; phylum Arthropoda; class Arachnida; order Ixodida; family Ixodidae; genus Rhipicephalus; species Rhipicephalus annulatus. The sequence continues at coordinate 160,955 of WOVY01005129.1, forward strand.
ATGCACCCACTATATGTGACCTTAAGGGTACAATAATGTGTGTGCCTTTTGTAGTGGGCGACTTGTTTCAAACTGTTCTGACGCCCAATATCAATGCACGCTTGTACCACGCATATTACGGCCGTATTTAATGTTGTATTGTGAAGCATGTATACAGGACGTGTCTGTTTGTAAATCATCAAAGTTACTTTCACTGCATTTCCAAGCCGATGAAGATATATTTTTACTACATTCATAAGCAGAGGCGTGGCTGTGTGGTAGAACACCTGACTTCCCCGCGAACGACCCTGGTTCGATCCCCACTGAGAACCAGAATATTTTATTTGAATCTCTATCGATTTTTCGGTCACGCAAAGATACTGATATTTTGCTTAAATAACAACGGCATCGACTGCGGAATTTCTTAGAAACGAGATCTTTAACATTATCGCGTTAAAAGATCAGATTGTCATATCATAAACATCTGATCACCGACAAACCCATGATCGAGATAGCATCAGTTATTGTAAAACGGCGCATGCGACCGGTGCTCTTTTGAGGAGAGATTTTCTTTGCGCTCGTGGGCGCCGAGGATGAATCAGAAAGTATATTGTAATAATAGAGTGGCCTCGTTTGATCCCAGTCCTTTTGTTACACCAGACAGTTGTACCATAGAGAATAAAAAAAAGGTTGTTGTACTCACCTGGAATGTTGTTACCAGTTTGCAATAAACTTCCCTGTCTCTCTTGGCAAGGGGCCTTGCCCCTAGCGGCGTCCTCGCCCGTTGAGTTTTTCTCGAAGGACGCTAAAATCTGTGAGTAATAATTTATTTTTAAATGGGGATACTTTACTGCACGCTTTTCGCACCCGATTGAAAAAAAAAAAACACGGCATATCCACGGAGTACATGATGATGAGTGGGGTGAAGCGTCCGTCCGTGCATCTGTCTGTCTGTCAGTCCGTCCTTTTAGTGAACACGGGTAAACAAAGATTACCCATGGCTAACACGCGAGATAATTCAGTTGAAACGAAAACTGAAACGGCGACGTCGCACAAAGGGAGATAAAAACGAAATCGTTGGTATCGTTGGCACTATGCGTGATAATGTACGTGAAGCGAAATCACGATTTAATGGTGTAACCTTGCCAGTTTTATGGAGGATGACCCTCAAAAATTTTGGCGCTACCTGTCAGAAAGATAGACAAACCATTGCGCAAATCAAAACAGGGAATAGAACATTGACTGAACCTAAAGACATCGGGATCAGCTTAACAACTATTTACAGTCAGTTTTCACACACACTGCTTCACAAGAGCCACTGGCAGCTTATACTGTTGAGCAGCCTATGGAAAAATTATTTATAAGTGAAGAAGGAATATTGCATTTATTGAATAACCTTGACTTAAATAAGTCCACTGATCCCGACTCTATCTCTAATGCATTCTTGAAGCGATATGTTACCTGGATTTCAAAATATTTACGTATAATATTTAAAGTGTCTTGGATACCTCGAGTATTCCTGATGACTGGTGCAGGACAAAAATAATTCCAGTACTAAAATCTGCAGGCTCTAAATTTGAACCAAGCAACTAGAGACCTGTATCATTAACAAGCACGTGTTGTAAGGTAATGGAACACATAATTTTTAATTATATTATCAGTCATCTGGAAATGAATACCTTATTTATAACGAACAACATGGATTCAGATCTGGGTTGTCAACAATAGCACAGCTGGCCGAAATATCTAATGACCTTGTCAACGCTGTTAATACCAACAGTCAGGTTGATGCCATATTCTTAGACTTTTCAAAGGCGTTTGACGTGGTCCCACATGAAGATATAATCACAAAACTACAGGCTTTTGTATTGATGACACCTTAATCTCGTAGATTACCAGCTTCCTAATGAACAGAACACAACGTGTAGCCGTAACACGCATATGTCCGATAGCCTCCATGTGTGCTCGGGAGTACCGCAGGGTTCAGTCCTTGCGCCTTTCCTATTTCTTATTTATATCAATGATATCCAATTTTGTATCCAGTCACCAATCCAGATGCGGCTTTTCGCAGATGATTGTGTCGTGTATACAGTTGTAAGACATTCAGAGGACCAAATCGGCTGGAACAACTCTCTAAAAATATTTGCGCTTGGTGTCAGAACTGGGGCATGAGACTGAAAGCATTTAAAACCAAATGCCGAACATTCACTAATAAGAAGAATCCGCTTAATTTTTCGTACACTTTAGAAAATATTGAACTCTCTAAAAGAGATCAGGTGAAATACCTTGGTGTCACGCTTTCAGCAAACTTAAGTTTGGGAACCTCATATCGACACCGTCTGCAATAAAGCGGTAGGGAAGCTATCCTTTCTTAGAAGAAGGTTGCGAAATGCTCCGGCCAAGTCAAATTAAATGCATACAAGACTCTTATTCGCTTTGCCTTAGAATATGCCGACATAAAATATGGAGTCCCCACGAACAACACCTAATAGACCAAAATTGAACGCATTCAGAAATTAGCTGCACGGTTTATCGACTCTAATTATTCGCGGAATTCAAGCGTCACCGACCTAATTAATAAAGTGAATCTCATGCCACTTTCCAAACGAAGAATAATTCCTAGGTTAAAGTTCCTATACTTACTTTATCACGGTCATTTTAAGATACCGCGCAATCTGTACTTACAGGATCCATTTAACACTCACTCAGGACAAACCATAACAAGATCATTTTTCAACATGTTAGTCGTGTCAATACACATAACTATTCTTTATTCCCAATGGTCACTAGTTTTTGAATAGGTTGCCAGTCAATCCTGTGAATTGTTCTACGCTGGAATCTATTACTCCTCACCTTTCACCTCCTCTAGTTCATGTCTGTATACTAGTTCACTATATTTATGGCACTGCGGCCCAACCTTCGCCATATCTTGCAAAAAATCAAGGAGGTTACGCCAAGCGAGTTTAACGTGGCAACCCTTTCTGGTCAGATATTGCTCAAAGTGCGTCCTTCTGATACTAGTTTCTTTGTTTTTTAGTAAGCATCAAATTCAAGGCAAATTTATTGGAGATGAAGTCACCAATACTCGTTCTGTAAGTTATTTTGTCAGAAACAACTATTTTCTTATTTATGATTAACGTGCGCTGGTTTCCCTCTTTAATTGAAAAGAGTGCGTGCATGCCGCGCCTCTAGTACGGCCGTGGAGGTGGCTACTTACTACACGATGTCTACATGCATCGCGGATGCACGACCCACACTACAGGGAACTCCGCCCAAAACTCGTAAGCCTGGGCCACGCTTCAGACCTCGCTTATACTTGGGGTTCTCGCGTATGTCTGAGCTGTTTACATATATGATATTCTCGCTGCCCACTCCAAAGATTCTGCAGCGCTTAATTTCTCTGATCCGCGCTGTATACCCTCGTACAAAGCTGTTGAGAGCTCTTCGTAATAGTTTGTTTGAGCGGCCAACTTGCCTCTCGGATACGCAGTAGATAGATCAAGACGTTGCATGCTTTTGAAGTGTTCGTATATAGCTTGAATGGGACGGTAGAGGGCAGGCGTAAATAATCTACGCTTGAACTTTCTCGCGGCAAGCGTTATATATAGCAAGCG